>CM019167.2:116966054-117000819 GCA_009739505.2 Apolygus lucorum | reverse complement strand
GGTTTGTGGCTACTCTTGAATAAGAGTAGTTGAAAAGGAGGTTCGATTCCTTCGTTGGGCTTTGCTAAGGATTCCTTAGCACATTAGCAATTGCTAAAGGTAGCGCCGATTATGTTGGTTAATAATAGACTACGACATCCCAGTGGTCGTCTATTGCAGGTTCAATTCCTGTCGGTGCCATAAAAAACTTAATTTTATCCTAATGTTATTTTTGAAAGGAAGTGACATTAATATCATACTGGGAGATATGGGATGTATTTTGACAAAGCTGTTTTTGTCGAACGTATGTAACTCTATTCTCTCAATTTAGAATAGAGTTTTTTCCGTTTCTACAGTTACAAATTTCGATTGGAGGAAGTTAATGAAAACAGAAGTAGTTTGTAAAGAATGAAAGGAAGTTCATTACTTACCCACCTATGACAACATTTGCCAATATTGTCAGAAAGGTAAACCTGAGCATGAGATGACTGAAACTAGAGGACATGTAACAGTATGCTTGGAGTGTAAAAGAAAATAATGGGAAATGTAAAAATGATTACCAAGTATAGAACATTTGATATAAAAATGAATGATTCTGGAAAATTAGTCGTTTCCTCTGATTCACACTTACTTAGTCGAACACCTTATGAATTTGAACCACAGTTTGAAATTGTTTCGGAAGCAGAGGATGCCATTGACCAATATTGGAGGACAGAAGCACGTCGATTTTCAGAAGGAATTCTGAGTTGAAATTTTGGAGTTAACAAGGTGGAGAAGAAGAGGGGGCAAAAATTAGCCCCCAAAATATAATTATGAGATTCGCTTCCCCTTGTTTGCTTTAGTTTATCTTTAAGATAACACAATGACCTGAGCAAGTCATAAAAAGGCAACTACGTTTAGCGCCTAATTTGGCTTAATCTCACAAGGGCTACACTTGAAAACTGAATAGAAACCAGCGCCCTGATTAGTGCATCTATCGGAAATTATTTATTAAGACAAGGGGAGCTGTCGTAGAGGAGCAAAAGCTTCTCCGAGATGCAAACGAACGAGTCCCTATTTAACACTACTCCTAAAAAGTCACTGTTTTATAAACTCCACAGAGTTCCCAACTCCTAGACTACAAGTTGGACGTAAAAAACACCGTGCGGACTAAGTGTCTAGCCAGCAAGCTGTAAGGCAGCTTTTGTACACCTAAGGAGGATATTATGTACAGAATAAAAATTTCAGACTTACGTCGCCTTTCTCTTAGGGGAAATGCCACCGTAAAACTTGACAAAGCTTATGAACCTAAACCAGTTGAAATAACCAATGATGCTCCTCAACACTCACAATCAAAATCACAGTCAATATAAGCAAAGCAAGAATAATCAAATTCTTGCTTTTTATTTTTGGAAAGGAAAAAAAGGACCGCTCATTTGATAAGTTTGAACTACAAAAAGACCCTACAAATGGTGTAGGGCTTGGATTTGGAATTTACCTCACTAATCATGAAGAGGTAGCTAAACGCTATGCTCCAGATGGAGGAACAATTTATAAAGTTGACCCTTCCGCCATTGAAGGAAAAGCTGTGAGTGCGGCTTCATTAACCCTCTCACACGAAACGGTCACACGGATGATCTCATCCATTGCGAAAGATGAAATTGAAGAAGATGATTATCCTTATATTCTTTCTGAAGGAGGAGATGAACCTCGTGAAGATTGGGATAATTATAACGCTTCAATTGCTTCTAAAATAGCTGATAATTTTCTGGAATATGAGGACAATGACGTTGATGTGATCAATCAAATTTATCAAGTAATCGGACGTGAACCAGAAGTTGCGCCTCGATTATTAAAGGCGCTTAAGCATGAAGGAATTACGCATGCTAGTCGAACAATTGCAGGTGGAGACTCTTCTCAGCCTTCACTCGAATATATCGTTTTTAATCCTGAGAATATCAAAATACTTTCAAAAGAAACGAATAAAGTCCAAGCTGACCATGACCTTCAGTCAATCATTAAAAATAAAGATTATGCCGCATTATCCGAACATCTCAAAAATGGAGTAAAAGATTATTTAAAAAGTGATGTCTTCAAAAATTTCCTCAATTTCATTTCTAATTTTCACCAATACTCACAAAAAAATGTTCGTCTTATTTTAGCTCAAAATCCTGAAGCAAAGTATGTCGCCTCTTATAAAAAATGGAGTGATGAACTTGACAATCCTGTCAAGAAAGGTGGGAAAGCCACTTATATTTATGCCCCCAATCCTGTCATTAAAAGAGACGAGCAACGTCGGCCAATTGTTGATGAAAATGGAGAAGTCGTCAAGGTCATTCACTATAAACTTGTTCCAGTCTTTGCGGACAATCAAACCATTAATCCAGAAAAGCTCCCTCAACCTGTTTATGACCTGTCTAAAGATTTGGATGACCCTAAAGCATTCATTCAACTTTATCGTTCGCTAGAATCCATTGCTCCAGTCCCAATTGAATTGTTGGAAATGAATGACCCTGATATCAAAGGTTATTTCAGTCCTAAAGATCAAAAAATTGTTCTACAACCAGGCTTAGGAGAAGTGATGACTTTGCGAACAATGATTCATGAAATAACACACGCCATGTTGCATACTGACTCTAAAGCAAAGTTTGGAGATTCGACGTATCGCAGACAAGAGTTTGAAGCAGAATCTGTCGCTTATATCGTATCTAAACATCTAGGAATTGATACCAGCGAGTATAGTTTTGGCTACCTTTCTTCATGGACTCAAGGCGGAAATAGTATTGAATCTTTTGAAAAATCTATTGAAACAATTAGCGCCCAAGCCCAAACACTCATCAACCGTTTAAAACAAAGTCTCACAAAAGTTTATACCTTAGATGCGCCTGAAAATAAATTTGAAAAGCGCCTCCAGGAAGCGAGAGATAAAGGGAAAACTCAAAGGGCTGAACCTGTCATTACCCCTCAACCAGTGGCAGAAAAAACGGAGCAAGAAGAATCCCCAAAAGTGAACCGTCTCCAACGCAATCTTTAAATCGGCGGATGGGGACGGCCAATAAAAGTTTACTAAGTAGCGTAAGAAAACAACCCCAGGAGGACACACAAGATGTCAATGAATGAAGCAGATTTTAAACTCATCCTTTCTCAATTTCTTTTAAGAAATGAGACAAGCGAAAACCCAAAAATTCACCCTCAAAAAATTGAAAAAAGAAAAGCTCCAATCCAAAATAATTTGGAAAACTATATTACTGAACTGATAAACAATGAAGTTGAGATTGACCTTTCAGATTACAAAGCAGCACTCAAACAATTAAAGAAAATGAAAGCTGCAGAATACGACGAGCTTGTCATGGAAATTGTCGAAGATTACGAACTTTTGAATGAAAAAAAGAGTAAAGTATTCCCTTCAGGCAGTACCCCTTATCCTGAACAAATCATGAACCGAACGATAAAAGAAATTACAGCAGAGATTCAAGTAACTTCTTCAGATGACCTCAATAAACGAGAGCGTAAAGAACAAAAGGCCAAAAGTTTGTTGGCTGATTTTTCTTGGTTACAAGGAAAAAGAAAAAATGAGAAGTAGAAACTACTTTTCATAAAAAATGGGGATTGGGGACACCCCCAAAAATTAAGTAAATGGATAAGGAAGAAACCTTATCCATTTCTTAAATTCCGTGAATGGGTACCCATTCACTATGCTTGCAAAAGGTGAAACCTCGTCCCCCTACTCGCCGAAGGCAAATATTTTCAAGAGTATTAGAAAGGAATTATTGTGGTTCAGAAGAAAGAAAATAGGGAGCGTCCAATACAAAGAAAAGTTAGATTTTCTAAAGAAGAAAATGACTACCTGAAAGATAAAATTGAGCGAAGTCCATTCAATAATTTTCAAAACTATGCTCGCATTTTATTGCTCACAGGCGAAGTTAAAATGGTTGATTATTCTGAGCTTCAAAGGCTTAATGGAGAAGTCAATCGAATTGGAAATAATATTAACCAGATTGCTAAACTCGCTCATCAATTTAAAGAAATATCAGGAGAAGATATTAATGATTTATCTCAGCAGCTCTCTGAAATTCAAGTAATGATTTCAGAACGATTTAAAGAAGAATTAAAACAAGAAAGATTAATCTAATGGTTTACACAAAGCACATTACTGTTCATAAATTAAAACATCTACGCCAGGCAAAAGACTATGTAGAAAAAGCAGAAAAAACATTAGTGAATGAGAGCAATCCAGAACATTTGACTAATTTATTTCCTTATATTTCTAACCCAGACAAGACAATGAGTATGCAGCTTGTTTCTGGTCATGGTATCACAAATGTTTATGATGCGGCCAACGAATTTATTGCCACAAAAAAAATTAAAAGCTCTAGCTAAAGGGAATGAATTTAATTTTGATCCCAAAACCGGAAAGATAAAATTTAACATTGAAAGCTTAGAGAAAAACAACGCTGTGCTTGCACATCATTTGATTCAATCTTTTTCTCCAGATGATGAACTGACCCCAGAACAAATTCATGAAATTGGCCGTCAAACCATCTTAGAATTTACTGGTGGTGAATATGAATTTGTGATTGCAACTCACGTTGATCGTGAACACATCCATAACCATATCATTTTTAATTCTACGAATCTTTATACTGGCAAACAATTTGACTGGAAAGTCATTCCTAAAGAGAAAACAAAAAGCGGAAAAGCTTATGATGTGACCAAAAATAATTTTGAAAAAGTCTCTGATAAAATTGCTTCACGTTATGGCGCAAAAATCATTGAAAAGTCTCCAGGTAACTCTCACTTAAAATATACAAAATGGCAAACTCAGTCCATTTATAAAAGTCAAATTAAGCAACGTTTAGACTATCTTTTAGAAATGTCATCAGATATTGAAGACTTCAAAAGAAAAGCAACGGCTTTAAATTTATCCTTTGATTTTTCTGGTAAGTGGGCCACTTATCGGCTGCTTGATGAACCTCAAATGAAAAACACACGTGGACGGAATCTTGATAAGAAACATCCCGAAAAATACAATTTGGAATCTATTATTGAACGACTCGATACAAATGAGCTTTCACTTACAGTTGATGAAGTAGTGGAGCGGTATGAGGAAAAAGTCGACGTCGTCAAACAAGATTTTGATTATCAAGTTACGGTTGAAAAATGGCAAATTGACCACATGACAAGTATAGGATTTTACCTAAATGTTGACTTTGGAATTGCGGATCGTGGTCAAATTTTTATTGGTGGTTATAAAGTTGACCAACTCGAAAATGGAGACTGCGTGCTTTACCTGAAGAAAAATGAAACCTTTCGTCTCTTGAGTGAAAAGGAGGCCTCCTTCACCAAGTATTTGACTGGTCATGACCTCGCAAAACAGTTAGGGCTTTATAATGGAACGGTTCCTTTAAAGAAAGAGCCTGTGATATCCACAATTAATGAATTGGTCGATGCCATCAACTTTTTAGCAGAGCATGGTGTAACTGAAGGAACTCAATTTAACAACATGGAGAGCCAACTCATGTCTGCTCTTGGGGATGCCGAAGAAAAACTCTCTATCATTGATAGTAGAATAATGGAGTTAACCAAAATTTCAAAATTACTCATTGAAGTTGAGTCAGGTTATTCTCAAACAACACTTGAAGAATTGGAGAAACTTGGGGTTAATCCAAAATTAAAATACCTGGACATTCACCAAGAACTTCAATCTGAAAAAATGAGTCGAAAGATACTCAAAAATAAATTTGAACAAACGGTTAATGAGATTAATACTTTCAATGAAATTAAAGTTACTAAACTTGAAAAAAGTAAAGATGCTTCTGAAGGAAAAAGAGTATAAAATTTTAAGGTAAAAAATAAAACTGTGGTTTAGCTGTTGAGCGTTTTATAAAAAGTAGAATAAATTATAATCGTTTGGACAAATAAGAAATTTTCTGAATTTGTTAACAATTGTTACTTAACAAATTAATAAATGATATAAAATAATGCTATAATAAAAAGGAGAATTTTATGAAAAACAAAAAACTATTTGCATCTATTGTAACCGCAGTAGCATTTTCAACTTGTGGAGTGATCAGCTTGAATGCCACAAACGCTTCTGCAGATGAAGTAAAAACTAGTCAGGTAAATTCACCAAATACTTTGGATCAATATAACGAATTTATTCAAGTGTCTAATAATCAATTTGTTTACGAAAACAACTCTAACCAAGTGTCTTCTCAAACTTTGTCAGAAATCAATACTTTGTTATCAGAAACAAATGCTTATGTTCGTGATAATAATTTAACTATTGATCCAAAGACTAAGACTGCTACGCAATACATTCATTTAGGTAATCCTCTTCTCCGTTCTTACGGAAAAAATGGTATTTTAGCCGTTCGTTGGAATAGTGTCCGAATCGGACTTGATAAAGGGCTTGTGAACGATGTTTTACATGCAGGTATAGCAGGAGCTGCAGGGTATCTTGGCTTCTTAGCTTCTGGTCCTGGAGCTGCAGGAGTTGTAGCAGTTGCTTCTGTTATTGTTGACAGACATTTAGATACTAAATCTGGTTGGTGGTTTGATTTTAACTACTTTACTCGTACAGTAACAGGTTATGGAAGACAATAATAGTAAAGAAAGAGGAATATGAAAAATAATTCACTAGCAAAAGCAACTACTATAGCAATAGTAATTGCCATAACTGTTTTTATATTTAGACATATCAACTTTATTTCTGAAACGTGGAATTTAATTATCTTAGTAATTCTTATTTTTATAGAATGCTTTGCTGTAGATAAAATTATGAATAAATAAAGAAAAAAACACATCCTGACTTATAACACAGTTCATTAGGGTGTGTTTTTGCTAAACGTTTAATAAAACAATTAGGAGCCATTGATGAAAAAAACTATACTCTTTATATTACATATTCCATTTATACTGCTACTCTGGCTCTGTATAACGTCTCCATTTTTTATAGAAAATAGTCTGCTTAATTCATCCTTTGGTCTCATTTTTAAAGGAATAGAAAATATTTCTCATAGTGGCCCTCTAGCAACAGTTTTGTTGTTATTCGTCATACCTTTACTTTCACTCATTTCGTGCTTATACCTTGCTTTTACCTTGCTTTTAAGAAAAACCAGAGCGGAAGAAAATATGTGATTTATATTTTGATGTCGCTATTTTCTCTTGTTTGCCTCTCAGTTTTTTCTGTTATTATGATAATAGGTTTAGGAAACTATTTATGAAAAAAGCCTCTACAAGTCTAATGGCTTGTAGAGGCTTTTTTTGTTATAATAATGGAGTAGAGTTTATGAACGGTAGCTTTGATTGGAGGTGGTGCTTATGATTATTTCGTGGGCAAAACCTCACAAAACATGAAAGGCGAAAATTTTTTGACTGTATTTCAGGCATTGAGTCTCATGATTGCATTTGCGACCTTGATGATTCTTGTCATTAATACAAGTAATAAAAAATGACCGTTCTACTTAGCAGGTAATCGGTCATTTTTGATTGAAGTATTGCTACCGTTCTTAACACGGCTACATTAGGACTTGTTGACGCAAGTCCTTTTTATTTACCTTTATTTTATCACAACTTCGTTTTTTTGTCATCTCGTTTATTTTATAAAGAAAAAACACTCTGACGAATCGTGTGTGAAATCAGAATGCTTTTTGCTTTTGTTTAAGACTCTTTAAAAATAACATAAATTTTGAAGATAAACAAATCTTATTTTCTATAAAAATATACCAGGTATTTCGATTAAAAACGCTCTCATTTTCTCATAAATTTGCCATATTCGGCGATTTTTAGCCCTTTTTTTCACTCATAATATGAGAATCGCTTAACCGTGGGTTTTACGGACGTTATAAGTGTACGAAAAATTGATATTTTTCTGACTCTTATTATATATAAAGTGACTGCTTACTTATAGTATAACTAAAAAAGTAATATATTTCAATATTTTTTTAAAATTTAAATTAAATGTCTTTTTCTTTTTTTTTTCATACAAATCCTAGGTTTATAAAGTATTAAAATCACTTTTTTGTCAGAAAAATATCAATTTTTCGGACAAAAAAGTGATTTTAAATATAAAAAAATAAAAAAAGTTCATTTTAAGTGATCTTTCACATCATATTTTATTTTTTTGAAATATATAACATTTTAATGCAACTTTATATAAATACAAAAGTAGGTGAGAATATGAAAAAAAGAGTTATTACTTTGATTGCACTATTTTCAGTATTAGTGTTCAGTCAACCGATTCGAGCAGAAACTACAAATTCTATAGTGACTAAGGGGACGATTAGTTTTAAGGAAGCCTATACTCCTCAAAAACCTTCAAATACTATTCCTAATGGAAAAACTATTATGATTTCGAATAATAAAAACTTTATTTTACCTAGAACAGGTGAGAGAGAAGTGAGTCATTTAAATTGGCTTGGGTTCTTAGCCTTAGCCATTGGTATAACAATAAAAATAGCAACAAAAAATAGAAAGAAATTTTAAGAGGAACTTAAAAATGAAAATGAATCATTTACTTATAGCAGGCGTTATTTTAGCATCAGGATTATCAGTTGCATCGGTTTCTTCTGAGGGAGTTTCTGCCGCAACTAATTCTGTAAATACAACTGGTGACGTAACCTTTAAAGAAGATACTACACCTGTAGGACCAGTAGATCCAACTAATCCTGATAAACCAGTAGATCCAACTAATCCTGTAACACCAACAAATGGACCATTGAGCATAGACTATGCTTCAAGTTTTAATTTTGGAGAACAGAAGATTTCCGCCAAAGATGAGACTTACTATGCCTCATTTGATACAGCAAAAGAAACAGCAGAAGGAGAAGCTGTGAACAAGCCTAATTGGGTTCAAGTGACAGATAAACGGGGAACAAATGCGGGATGGAAACTACAGGTCCAACAAGGGGCTCAATTTTCTACAACTCAAAATGGAACTTCTAAGGAACTTAAAGGAGCTCAAATTAAAATAAAAAATGGTACAGTAGCGACTACGACAGACAATAAAGCGACAGCTCCAACAGCAAGTACTGAGGTTACCCTTATTCCGGGCACTTCAAGTCAAGCTGGAGCTGCTCAAGATGTGATGACTGCTCAAAGTAATCAAGGGATGGGTACTTGGGTAGATGCATTTGGTAGTTCAACAACAGGAGATAAAAGTATTTCATTGAGCATCCCTGGCATATCAGAAAAAGTTAAAGATGCAAAATATACGACTCAACTTACATGGTTACTTAATGATACTCCAGCATAAAAGTCTTAGAATGAGGTGATTAATATATGTGGAAAAAAATTTGTGGGGCAGTTACTCTATCAATAGTTATAATAATTATTACATGCCATCCTGCTAAGGTAGGAGCGAGAAGTTTTACAAACTACTACCCTACAAGAAGAGTAGTATTGACAATTAAATATGTTGATTCAAATACAGGTCAAGAAATAGCTCCTCAAGTTAAACAAACGAACGCTTATACTAGAAAACTTTCATATTGGAAAGACAATGGAGCACTAAAATATAAAGGCCCTTGGTATGTTAGTGCAACTCCTGAACAAACAACATCTCCTAACTTGACAGATAAAGGTTATGGTTCACCTTCTGACGATGTAGTTAATCCCTCTTATAGGGGGCTTCCCGATGATGATGATATGGAGCTAGTAAACTATACACGCTACAAAGACTATTCTGTTACATATGATCATAGAATTGTTACGGCTACTGCCGAAAATCCTGGTGATCCAGCACAACCGCTCGAAGCAAGTAGACCAGAAGGGCCTAAGTGGCCGACAGGTACCACAAAGGATTATCTAACACATTCAGTATCTAGGACTATTCAATACATTAACAAGGTAACTCAAACTTCACTTTCTCCTCAAATTGTACAAACAGTAGACTATACGAGAAATGCTCTTGTGGATGCTGTAACAGGCAAGCTTTCAAATTACAGCGATTGGGGTAGTAAACAGCCAGATTTTACTGCGATAGATTCTCCAAAATTTCCAGCTCAAGGATATAAGCTACCTAATCCTATCACTGTACCTAAAGTCACTCCTAAACCAACAGATAGTGATCAAGAAGTTACAGTCTATTATGAAGCAACTAAAGCTTCCATAGATGCTGCGGACAGTACTATCATTGCAGGGCCAAAAGCGATATGGAATCCAAAAGATAACTTTATAAGTGCTAAAGATCAGAATGGAGATGCTGTTGATTACAAAAATGTTGTTGTAACGGGAACAGTGGATGCAACAAAACGGGGTAAGTATCCTATTAAATATAGTTACACTGACGAAAACAGCAACCAAGTAAGTAAAACCATTACTGTTAATGTTATCCCATCAAAGGTTTCAATTGATGCAAAGGATAGTACCATTGTAGCTGGACCAGATACAACGTGGAAATCAGCTGATAATTTCATAAGTGCTACCGACCAAGATGGGAAACCTATCAAAATTGAACAGGTAAATGTTGAGGGGACAGTGGATACACTAACCCCTGGAGATTATGAGATTACCTATAGTTATACGGATCAACAAGGAAATAAAGTTTCCAAAACCATTACTGTTTCAGTCGTTGCAGGACGTCTTACTTTTAAAGAAGTTCCTGAAACTCTAAGTTTCATTGAAAGTAAGATATCCAATCGAACTTCAGAAACATTGCGGAAAGATCCAAATTGGAAAATGATAGTGGAAGATACTCGTGTAGATAAAAATCCTTGGAGAGTAACAGCTAAATTAGTCGAACCATTCAAAAATAGTTCTGGGGAATCGGCTATTGGGAATATTCTCCTATTTAGAAAGGCCAATCAGTCCGATCAATGGATTACAAACTCCGAGGAGACCAACGTATTTGATGGCACAAGCACTAAAGGAATCGATGATTATGATGTAAGCTGGTCACAAGATTCAGGCCCTATTATTCAAGTTGCTCCTGGTACAGTAAAAGCAGGCGAATATAAAGGAGTCATTCAGTGGAGCTTAACTGATGCACCAGTATAAATACAAAAGTAGGTGAGAATATGAAAAAAAGAGTTATTACTTTGATTGCACTATTTTCAGTATTAGTGTTCAGTCAACCGATTCGAGCAGAAACTACAAATTCTATAGTGACTAAAGGGACAATTAGTTTTAAGGAATCCTATACTCCTCAAAAACCTTCAAATACTATCCCTAATGGAAAAACTGTTATGATCTCGAATAATAAAAACTTTATTTTACCTAGAACAGGTGAGACAGAAGCGAGTCATTTAAATTGGCTTGGGTTCTTAACCTTGTTTATTAGTCTAACAATAAAAATGGCAACAAAAAATAGAAAGAAATTTTAAGAGGAACTTAAAAATGAAAATGAACCATTTACTTATGGCAAGCGTTATTTTAGCATCAGGATTATCAGTTGCATCACTCTCTTCTGAGGGAGTTTCTGCCGCAACTAATTCAGTAAATACAACTGGTGATGTAACCTTTAAAGAAGATACTACACCTGTAGGACCAGTAGATCCAACTGATCCTGATAAACCGGTAGATCCAACTAATCCTGTAACACCAACTAACGGACCATTGAGCATAGACTATGCTTCAAGTTTTAATTTTGGAGAACAGAAGATTTCTGCCAAAGATGAGACTTACTATGCCTCATTTGATACAGCAAAAGAAACAGCAGAAGGAGAAGCTGTGAACAAGCCTAATTGGGTTCAAGTGACAGATAAACGGGGAACAAATGCAGGATGGAAACTACAGGTCCAACAAGGGGCTCAATTTTCTACAACTCAAAATGGTACTTCTAAGGAACTTAAAGGAGCTCAAATCAAAATAAAAAATGGTACAGTAGCGACTAGGACAGACAATAAAGCGACAGCTCCAACAGCAAGTACTGAGGTTACCCTTATTCCGGGCACTTCAAGTCAAGCTGGAGCTGCTCAAGATGTGATGACTGCTCAAAGTAATCAAGGGATGGGTACTTGGGTAGATGCATTTGGTAGTTCAACAACAGGAGATAAAAGTATCTCATTGAGCATCCCTGGCATATCAGAAAAAGTTAAAGATGCAAAATATACGACTCAACTTACATGGTTACTCAATGATACTCCAGCATAAAAGTCTTAGAATGAGGAAATATGCGCAAACATAAAATATATTTATTGCTATTTATGATAATTTGCTTTCTTCAACTCTCAGTTAGAGTTTCTGCTTCGGAAATGAAGTTTTCTGTACAGGCGGTTATTCCTGAGAATCAGATTGATAAAAATCAAAGTTATTTTGATTTAAAAATGAGTCCAGGTCAAATACAAGATTTAAAAGTAGACTTATATAATGATACTGATAAAGATGTGACTATTAATGTCACCCCTCACGCAGCAACTACTAACCAAAATGGCGTTGTAGAATACAATACTCAGAATAATAAGAAAGATGATACTCTTAAAATAGCTTTTCAAGATATTGCAAAAACAGAAGAAGAAGTAACAGTAGGTGCAAAAAGTAAAAAACAGATTTTAGTACACTTAGTAATGCCAAACGATTCTTATGATGGAGTGGTGCTTGGTGGACTCTATTTTACCGAGAAAATTAAAGAAGATAATACAAAAAATTCTAATAATGGACAAGTGATCAACCGATATGCTTACGTTATAGGGGTTAAGCTAACAGAGACTGAAACAAAAGTGAATCCTGAATTAAAACTAAATGAAGTAAAAGCCTCTCAAATTAATTATCGTAACTTTTTCACAGCAAATATTCAGAACTATAAGCCAGCGATCATAAAAGATTTAACCATTGATGGTAAAATCTTTAAAAAAGGGGAAAGTAAGGTCTTGTATTCAGACAAGCGTCAAGGTTTAAAAATGGCTCCTAATTCAAATTTTGATTATGCCATAAGTTTGGGAGATAAACCATTCAAACCTGGTAAATATACTTTTAAAGGGACTGCAAAATCAGAGGGGAAACAGTGGAACTTTGAAAAAGATTTTGAAATAAAAGGGGAAGCTGCTAAATCCTTTAATAAAAAATCCGTCTCTATAAAAAAAGATTACACCTGGATATATTTCTTGTTAGGTGGTCTATTATTGATAAGTCTTTTAATCATTATCCTTGTTCTTTTGAAAAAGCTAAATTCATTAAAAGGTAATGTGGATGAATAAAGCAATAGAAATACCTGTTTTTATGGAAAATAAAGCAGGTATTTTGATAATTAAGTACCCCAAAGAAGGATATTTATGAGCTATATTATAAATTATTATATAAAAATAAAGTTTTAGGAGGTAAAATGAAAAAATATTTTGTTGTTATCGTTATAATTTTAAGTAGTCTTTGTTTCCCGCATGAAGTCAAAGGACAAGACTTTTTAGTTCCCTCCTCTGATTATAGCGTTGATGATAAGGAGGTAACAAGCTATCCTTATTCATCAATTGTCTACATATCTAAAAAATGGGCAAGTGGTGGTCTTTCGAGAGGGACTGGTGTTGTTATCGGGAAAGATTACGTTCTTACAGCAGGACATGTAAATAATAATTGGGTGAGCGTTTCTATAATCCCAGGTTTAAAAAGTAATAATACAGCACCATATGGTTACTGGTCTGGAAATAGGGATTCTTCAATAACTTCGCCAGAATATCAAGGAGGTTACTCCGCAAATGATTATGCAGTAATAAAAGTCAATCCAAGGAAAAATAGTGATGGCTCATACACACATATTGGGGATATTGTTAAACCCTTGACAATTATACCTGGTGCATCAAATAGTTCATACTTTGTCGGGAGTAATCTAGCCGTGTTAGGTTATCCCTCTTTTAGTAAACATAATCAATATTTTTCAAATTTTTCAGTTACGCGAATAAAACGTGATTATAGAACTGATGGTAACTTGAAAAGTTCTGGGGGAATGTCCGGAGCCCCAATGTTAAATAATATGGCGCAGGTTTTAGGAACTTATCATGGAGGTGGACAAGTATCTGCAATGAGTAATCATAAGGTATATGATTATCTTCTTCCTTGGGGTTTGAACCAAGAAAAATCAAGAGTTTATTTATGTAACGATAAAGCAGAATGGGAAATCAAAAGAAAAAAAATCAATCCAGAAGGAAACTATATTGAGAAAAACAACGGAGAGACGATAAGCAAAGAAGAGCTAAAAAAATTAAGTGGGATAAGAGAAGGTTATACTATTGAAACTTTAACGGATGGCATTCGAGATTACAACGTCACAGATGAATTTAATATGTATATTGGAGGATTGACTTTGTACCCTAAAAAAGCTATTGCTAATAGCTATGAAATCCTATTCTCTGCAAATGGTGGGGAAGGTCAAATGAGTAGCTTAAATATGTCATACGATAAAGAAAAAATTGTTCCTCAAAATAGTTTTAAAAAAACTGGTTATCTTTTTATGGGTTGGAATACTCAAGCTGACGGAAAAGGAATAAGCTATTCTGAAAATAGCTTATTAAAAAATTTAACATCTGTAAACAACGATAAAATAACCCTATATGCTCAGTGGGTCTTAGATTCAGGGTTAAAATCAAATAAACCTAATTGGGTTCAAGTAACGGATAAACGTGGAACAAATGCAGGTTGGAAATTACAGGTCCAACAGGGAGCACAGTTTTTCACTATAAAAGATGGAGTGTATAAAGAGCTTAAAGGTGCCCAAATTACGATAAATAATGGTACAGTAGCGACTACGACAGACAATAAAGCGACAGCTCCAACTACAAGTAATAAAATTGTACTTATTCCGGGGATAATAAATCATCCAGGTCCTGCTCAAGATGTAATGATAGCTCAAAAAAATCAAGGGATGGGAACTTGGGTAGATTCATTTGGTAGTGCAACCACTGGAGATAAAAGTATTGCTTTAACTGTGCCGGGCGTATCAGAAAAAATAAAGGGGGCTAGATATTCTACAGAACTCACATGGTTGCTTAATGATACTCCAACATAGAGGTCTTAAATAGTAAAAATACAATAAAGGTATGCAATTATTCTATCAAGAAAGAGATTTATAACATGGTAAGATATATAAATAATTTTTTGTAGTAATTGATATATCAAAAAATAAAGGAAATAGATAAATGAATGATGTATCATTATTTACTCAACGTTTAATAAAAGAAATTGAAAAAAGTGGTAAATCAGTCAATAGAATAGAAAGGGAGCTTGGATATACTCGGAATGCACTCAATAACTATAAAAATGGAGCTTTACCATCTGGGATCCGTTTAGTTGAATTGGCTAAATATTTTAAAGTTTCGCCAGAGTATCTAATTGGAAAAGAAACTACTGGTATTTTTTATCCTCCTGCTCCTATAGAGATGTTTAATAGTTTAGATGATAATCAAAAGATAGAATTATTAAAAATTGCTCAGATATGGGCTTACAAAAAATTAAAAAATAAGTAACTATAATATAGAAGAACTCTATCTATTTAACAGTATTTAATTTTAAAATTGTTAAATAGATTTTTATGATTTTTAGGGCTATTATTAATTATAGAAATATTAACATAAATTACCAATTAACACTTAAGCAGTAGAGATTTTTTACGACTTATAGAATTTGTGGGAACATTAGGCCTGGCATTAACTCAATTAATTTACTCATAAGGTATAATATACTTCCAGGTATTTTAGTGTTTGTAATCATATTTTACTTCTTCAGTGTATTAAATAATTATAAAAAGACTTATGAAAAAAATTGGAATGATAGTTTTAAAATCCAATAATCAACCTAGTATAAAAATTGCTTCTAATCTAATAATAAAAGCTCCTTTAGTTTTATAAAGGGGCTTTTAAATATTTATAACTTCTAAAAGGAATGATAATCATTACTACGCATCAAATTAGGGATAATGAATTTCAAGAACAACTATTTATTAATATATCTATAAATTGTTGTTCTTGAAACTCCCCAAGAATCCGCAATCGACTTAATTGGCGTACCACTTTCTACCAAGGTTTTAAGAAGCTTTACATCTTGATCCGAAAATTTCTCAGGTCTTCCTCCAAGTCGTCCTCTTGAACGTGCAGCTTCTCTACCGGCGGCAGAACGCTCCAAAATAAGATTTCGCTCAAATTCCGCAAAAGCCGCAAACAAATGAAACATCAATTGTCCAGTCGAACTTGATTTATCCATTGTAATATTTTCTTGTATACTATGAAAACTTACCCCTTTATTATTAAGAGAATTAACAATATTAATGAGATCTTCCATATTTCTACCTAATCGATCCAATCGCCAAACAACAATCGTATCCCCAGGACGAGAAAATTCGATAGCAGATTTTAATCCAGATCTTTCTCTTTTACTTCCTGACATATGGTCAGTAAATATTTTTTCACAGTTATATTTTTTGAGACTATCTTTTTGTAAATCCAAATTTTGAAGTCCAGTTGAAACTCGTGCGTATCCTATATTCATTTTTTTCTCCTTCATTTTAATTTATTGTATCATAACTTAGAAAGACATGTATAAATGAACATAGAATAAATTACGGGTTTATGAACAATAAATGTAAATGATTTTGAGAATTTTAATAAGAAAAGAAGAGTGTCCATAAAATGACCATTTTATGGACACTCAAATATAAAAGAACATTGACCTAAGAAGATGTATTCCATTTTGTATCCATTTATTTGAATTTAGTCCAGTTCTAACTATCTTTTTTTTCAAATTTAAGCTAAAATGAATTTATAAAAAATGGCAAAAATATTAATATCAAAATAGTTTAAAGACTATAAGGGAAGAAAACTATATGAAAAAAAAGCAGCAAAATCATTTTATGAATTACAACGTTGGTCAAGGTGGATTTTATATAGGTATGATTGATGAAGAAGGAGATAAACCTTTTATTTTTATATATGATTGCGGTACAAATAGCAAGAAAATGTTTTTACAAGAAGCAATAGGTAAAGCAAATAACCGTTTCATGTTGAAAAATAAAAATGTTATTGATATATTAGTCTTATCCCATTTTGATGCAGACCATATTAATGGAGTGAGTGACTTATTAAAGACAAATACAGTAAAGAAACTATTTATCCCTTTTTTTCACCCAGACGCTCTATTTCTATTCAAAGCGTCATTTTTACTTAACAATGTACCCAAAAATCAAATTGAAAATACATACTTTATTCCAGAAAACGATGAAACTAATAATTTGGATAATAACACAGAACTTGATGACATTGAAGAGCCAGTGGAAAGAGCCGAAGTTATAAAGGGTGATGATGAACTATTTGGAAAGGTAAGTAAAATATCAAGAGCAAACTTCAAATTAAAAAAATTTTGGAAGTTTAAGTTTAAAGAGTATAACGACCCAAATCAAAAAATAAACTCAAGGTTTGTTAAAATAATTAAAATATGCATAGATGACATAGAAAATGGAAAAAGTGTAGCTCATAACATGTCTCAATTAAAGTATATATTTAAAAAAAATTTCGTGAGCGCGAAACAAAGGAACAATATTTCTTTAATGCTTTTTCACGAGCCAATATCTGAAGTAACTGATAATTACAAGATACAGGAACAAATATATAACAAATCTAATGTGTACAGTGCTGCAGTAAAAAATAGCAAAAATTTTGCTACTGTATTAACCGGAGATACTAGTTTTAAATCAAAGAAACAATATGAACAATTTAAAAACTGGGCAGGAACAAAATTATATTTACTTGACTTGCCTCATCATGGTGCAATAAATAATATACCTAGTAATATCGGATTTTGGAATGAATATCCTTTAAAGGAGATGACACTTATATCAAATTCAAGAATAAATAATAAATATCATCCAGACAAAATAATAAGAAAAAAAGCACATGAAACATCAAAGTCTTATATTGAGTGTAATGAGTATTATGGATTTGGATATTATATAAGGAAGTACTAAAAGTTTATTTTGGGAGTGCAGTACATTTAAATGTAGGTTTCGGGAAAATTTAGGTTTTTCGTACACTTATAACATACGAAAACCGTACTGTTGAGCAATTTAAGTTTTATAGAGGGGGGAAATCAGCAAAAAACCCAGCTTTATGAGAAATAAATTATAAGATTAGAACGTTTTTAATCAAAACGCATGGTATTTTTTTAAGAAAAAATGAGTTGTTTATCTTCAAGTTTTATGATATTTTTAAAGAGCCATAAACATAAGCAAAAAGCATATTCTGATTTCACACACGATTCGTCAGGATATGTTTTTTTATTTACTCGATTTATCATCGCTTAGTTTTTGTTGTTGTGATATAATATTAGTACATTCTATTTTATCCATAGAATAATTTTCTTTTATCAACTGTCTTCCTTTTAGAACTCCGAGGGCAGTTTTTTTTATTATAAAAATGACCTCCAAACGTTAGAGCTTTTTTCTAACATTTGGAGATCATATCAATGAAACGATTTTTGATATTCTATTTGTGTGAGTTATAAAAGATAGCTTAACCCAATTGAAGTAATAAGGGCAAAAACCATAAGGCTTAAAAAACTCAAAGTTGCTAAAATAAGATATAGCATACTCAGATCATTATTCTTTTCTTTGATATATAAATAAAGATAAAATATAAAAGATAAAGTTGGGATTCCTAGTAGCAAAAGAACTGGTACAAGCCAGTCAATTGGTATTATTTTGCTTAGTACATCAGAAACAAATCGTAGAGAAGCATTCATAAATTTAATATGACTAAAAGAGGGTGAGGATACCCAAAGCCATACGACTAATAAAGCAGGAAGTATTCTTCTTATTTTCAAAGTATTAGTACCTTCCTACCTGATAGGGAGCATATGCAGGAGTAAACAAAGCGGGTAAACCAGTCGGAGCAACAACTGAATCGCTTATTCCGTACATAACTGGTAAATTACCTGAACCGAAATAATAAGCTTGCCAAACTAATTTAGAACAGTAGTTTGGATTTGTTACCTTAAGATTAGATCTAACTAAATAATTAATGTGGATGTTTTTTGTTGCACCACCGTATGTATTATAAAAGTGAGTATCTGCATATCTAGCGACTTGACGAGCTAAACCAGTATTTCTTATTCTGTAAACAGATGTCCATTCTTTAATATGTTCAGTAATCCATTGTCTTTTTGGGAGTTGCCGATTATTATCTGAGATTCCCCAAAACCAATTAGGCCCTCCAGGCATTTCTAAAACATAACCGTCTGCATTTAGAATTGCTGCATGACCAATTACTCCTGTAGGAAAGTTCCCTCCTACGATCAAGATATCACCAGCCCTTGTATCTCTGCAGAATGCGTTGATATTATCTTGTGATGAACGTAGCATACTATTTGAAGGAGCTTCCTCTTTTGTTTGCAAGATTGGTAGCTTTGTATCAGACATAACCCCATAATTGTTTGTCTTCAACCATGATTCATAATTAATTGATGAATCATATTCTTTATATTGTTCGTAAGAGGGTCTCATGGCTGATAGTTCATCTTTTTCCCAGTTCACTTTTGGATAAAGATTTGGGTCAATAATGTTTTCGCTTACTGCTTTGTCATAAAGACTTCCAACGTTTGTAAATTCATCAGCACTAGCAGAAAATCCTGTCAATAAAACCAGAGCACCAACTAATGAGATGAGGGTTCCAATTTTTATTTTTTTCATAAATTCCCTCTCTTTTTTGTGACTATTGCACAAGACAAGTATAACAAAAGAAGGATTAAAAGTGAATCGTTAACTTAAATTAAACTAAAAAAATTTAGTTGATTTTATTCTCACTTGATTATTGTTGATAAAATCAGAGACAAAACCACGAAATAATGAGATTATTTTTTAATTAATAAAAAGATATATTTCATTAAAAAAAGTATTTTTTGATATTATATTTTATAAGTATAGATAAAAGGTGTACGTTATGAAAAAAATTATAGCAAGTTTAAAAAAATTGTTTATTGTTAATGAGCAAAACAGAGGTAAGGACTGGGGCGGTACACACTTACTCATATTCTGGAGGATCTGGGAGAACCTCAGAATTCATCCTTAATATTAATGGGACACCCATTGAAATTTTTTCTGGTGATTATTATACTAAAACTGACTCTGATGGACAAAAAATAATCGCCTCTTGTTATGAACAAGAGGGTGTTCAAGTTGTTGAAACTTTAAAAACAATGGCTGACGGACGTCTTGTACATAAAATCTACCTTTCTAACATGTCAAATACATCTCTAACTAATCTCGACTTTACTGTTGGACTTGATACAGAACTTGATGGGAATGATCAAATTCCAATTATAGCTGATGGTATGGGGGGGCTCTTTCATACAAACTACTGGAGATGATAGAGTTACATTGTGGAACGAACCAATATCAGGATTAACTCAATATGTAGGAGATTATCATGATAGCTATAAAATTAATGAGTATACTCCAGCTGCTAATAACAATAGAGGAACCATTTTAAAACAAGATATTGATACAGCTATTGCATATACTACAGGAATTTTTAGTTTATTGCCGAATGAACAGAAAGAAATTTCAGGGCAAGAGCGTCTGTACACAGATGGGAATGACCCAGTCAAAATAAAATCAGTCACAGCTAAGTATGTTGATATAGAAGGAAATACTATTTCAGATGATGTTATAACATCAGGTAATATTGGTGATGATTATACTACAGAACAAAAAGACATTGATGGTTATACTTTTAACGAAGTTCAAGGTAACCCATCAGGTCAGTTCACAGAGCAACCTCAAACTGTAACTTATATTTATACAAAGAATAATGTAACTCCTAGTCCTAAACCGGATGAACATTCAGATTTTCCTGAAAGTAGTAAGGATAACGACAACAAAAATGATTCTACCTCAGAAAATAAAGATACACTTCCGCAAACTGGAGATAATGAAGGATTATCAATTATTGGAATGGTTTCAGGACTTTTGCTAATGTTTGGAACTTCTACTTTTATTATTTTTAAACGTAAAAAACAATAAAGTGACTAAGAAAACTATATTTTGGGGCTATACTATAAAAGTGGATAGATAGACGGTTTCTGTTGAGAAGTTTTTTCATAAGTATACTCCTAATACTACTTTGAAAAGGAGTATTTTTTTATAAAAAAAAGGTTCTGTTGCAAAGTTTTCCAATAAATCTATTTTAGTGTAGAATTGAGTAAAAAGACAGTGAGGACGGAGTAATGAATCATTTTAAAGGCAAACAAGCCCCACAGAGCCATTTTCTTCGTAAGCTTCAATCCATTGTTGGAGCATAGAAACATCCTCAACTCCAAAATCAAGAGCAAGTTGTTCTAATTTTTTTTCTCCAGCAATAAATTCATTAATGATTCTTAGTTTTAGTGCAAATGGATATTTTATCATGTAACTGAACCTCCTTTTTTAATTGGATAATTTTGGTCCAACTTTTGGGGTGCAGTAAAGTCTGATGTGCACCCCAATAGTTAGACTTTTATCCAAGTATTTATACTTGGATTTTTTTATTTATTTGATGAAACAAAATTGACAGGAGACATCGTTCGAGTTTTATAAAATATTTCGGTTATCTCCTGTACACTTCTAGGATTAGGTTCTAAAATCCAAATTTTTATAATTGATATTGTTGAATTTAATAATAAGGCTCTACTATATTCGATTGGAAGTGTTAGCGTGAAATGATTATATTTTTTAATGAATTCATTAATAGATTGTTCAAATCGCTTATTGAATACCTCATCATCTATAAAAATTTTAAACAACGAGATGTTGTCATATATGTACTGGAAAATTTCTTTCATCCCCTCACCCAATCCACAATCTATAAATTCATGGACTAATTTCTTATTGAACCCATTTAATAGATTATGTTCTATCGAAAGTATAAAATCGTTAAAATCGTCATAAGTGAGGTAAAAAGTTCCTCTATTAATTTTTGCAGTTTCAGCTAAGTCACTAATAGTAATTTCATCTAATGATTTACCTTGTGTTAACTTTATTAAGGCAAAAATAAGCCTATCTTTTGTTTTATTTTTCAAAAAATCACCATTTTTTCTTTTTTTGTTCATAGATATTCATCAACTAAAGCGTATACTAACCTTATGAAAATATTAATAATTTATACATACCCTAATCATGAGAGCCTAAACGGAAATATTTTAGATTCATTTCAACAGAATATTTCATCCAAGCATGCCGTAAGAATTCTTGACCTTTATCAAGAAAATTTTAACCCCGTTCTTTACTTTGACAAGGAACATAGAAGAAGAGATTTACAATATTCAGTGGAGACAAAGTCCTACCGAGAAGCAATTACTTGGAGTGACCATATTGTTTACATTTTTCCCATCTGGTGGAGTGGAATGCCCGCTATATTGAAAGGGTTCATTGATAGGGTATTTGCTCAAAATTTTGCCTATTCTTATTCTACTAAAAAAATTACTCCAAATAAACTTTTAAAAGGAAAAACAGCGGCTATTATTGTAACACACGATACTCCATATTTAATTTCAAAAATTATTCAAAACGATTATGGCCAAGTTTTAAAGACTCAGATACTTAAAAATATGTGTGGGATACAGGTAACTAAATTTTATTCTTTAGCTAATGTTAGGAAAAGTAGCCTTAAAAAAAGAAAAAAGTTTCTGAGAAAAGTTGGAGAATATGCAAAAAAATTATAATTTATTCTTCCACTCTCTTTATTTATTGGCTTAAGCGAAATTCAACTGGTGATTTCCAGCCTAATTTTTCTTTAATCCGTTTGTGATTATAATAGTGAATAAATTTTTGAATGGTTTTACGAAGCTCCTCAAAAGAAGTGAAAATACGACCGTAATACACTTCTTGTTTAAGGAGTCCAAAGAAATTTTCCATAACTGAATTATCATGACAATTACCTTTACGGCTCATTGATTGAAAAATTAAATTTTTCTTTAAGGTAGAACAATATATACGTGTTTGATAGGCCCAACCTTGGTCTGAATGAAAAGTACGTCGATATTGACAATCTCTCGTCTTATTTATGGCCTGCTCTAAAGCTTCAGAAATGGCTTGATAATTTGGCGCTTTGGATATACTATAAGAAATAATCTCATTATTAAATAAGTCCAGATAGGGGTTGAGATAAAGTTTTTTTTGAACCCCATCTTCATGATATTTGAACTCTGTCGTATTTGTTGTAACTTTTTGGTGAGGAATCGTAGTGTTAAAACGTCTACGCAGTTTATTATTTGAAACTTTACCAACCGTTCCTTTATAGGAGTTATATTTGCGGGACTTATGCCAAAATGAAGTGACTAAAAGTCCTAACTTTTTCATTAATCGTTGAACTTTTTATGATTAACGAGCCAACCATTTCTTCTTAATTCCTGAACCATCCTTCTATAACCATAATTTGCATGACATTTGCGAATTTCAATAAGTTTATTTTCTAATAAGTCATCTGTATTTGCTCTATTAAATCTATTTTTCCAATAAAAATAGGTTGCTTTGGGAAATGAAGTGACTGTTAAGATTTCTTTGAGTTTAAATTTTTTTCGGAGATTGTGGATGAGTTTAGCTTTTTGTTCATTTGTCCCTTTCTTCCCAATCTCCGTAGTCCTTTTAAATATTCTACCTCTATCTGAGCATAACGGAGCTGTTGTTCAAGCTCTTTAATTCTCTTTTGGTCTTCCTCGGAACCCTTAAGCTGAGAGTTATTATCTGCATTTTTCACACTTTTCTTTCCTCTTTTTTAGCTTCTGGAATCTCTCCATATTTTCTATAGTGATTTACCCATGTACAAAGTAGTCCCATCTTATGAATTCCTAATTCATAAGAGAGTTCCTGATAAGACTTATCACTTGTTAAATATAATTTTACAGCATTTTCTTTAAAAGATTTCGAATAAACTTTATTTCTTCTTGTTCCTTTTTGAAAAGCGCTAGGTCCTTTAAGGCGGTATTCTTTTATCCATCCTCTTAGACCTCCAACGGAGCAAATACCATATTTTCTAGCAAGTAAAGTTGTTCCTAGCTCTCCTCTAAAGTATTCTTTAACAACTTTTAGTTTAAATTCTTCGGAATATTTTGTCATAAAAAATGACCTCCAAATGTTAGATTTTTGGTCTAACTTTTGGGGGTCACTACAGAATCCGTTGATAGCTACTTCTTTTTTATCTCTTGAATAGATTTTTTGCTAAATTCATATTTCGTTAGTGCTAATTTACGTTGTTCTTTATGATTAACAATTGGGAAAGGATAGTCTTTTCCTATCACTACACCATATTCTTTTTGCTGATCTATAGTCATATTTTCTGGCTGATGAATCCATTTTTCTGGTAATGAATATAATTCTGGAACAAACTCACGAATAAAGTTCCCATATTTATCAAATTTTTCAGATTGGGTTGTAGGATTAAAAATCCGAAAATAAGGAACAGCATCAGTTCCTGTTGATGCAGCCCACTGCCATCCTCCAATATTACTGGCAGAATCGTAGTCGTGTAGCATTTGTTGAAAATACTTTTCGCCCCAGCGCCAATCAATCAATAAATCTTTGGTTAAAAATGAGGCTGTGATCATCCGCAAACGATTATGCATCCATCCAGTTTTTTTTAATTGCCGCATTGCAGCATCAACAATTGGATAGCCCGTTTGACCTGCTTGCCACTTTTGAAAACATTTACGATTATTTTCCCATTCTATATTACGATAATTTTCTTGGATACTTTCTTCTTTTTGATTAGGAAATGCAACATATATCATATGATAAAAATCTCGCCAACATAGTTCTTTTTCAAATGCCGTTTTACCATTAGAGTTAGATGATGCTTGTAAAGATTCCCAAACCGTTCGAATCGAAAGCTCTCCGGTTCTAAGATAGCGTGAAATACGACTCGTTTTATTTAATTCAGGAAAATCACGTTGTTGTTCATATTTTTCCAAATCATACTTTAAGAAATCATCAAGTCTTTTTTTGATGCTTTCTCTCCTAAAACTTTAACATCCAATTCGGGTAATGATCTTAGAAATTCATTGAATTTTTTTTCTTCGAATTCAAATAAAATTAGTCGCCTAATAGTTATATTATTCATGTCAACTTTAATTGGCTTTTCTTTGGATGTTTCAATCCATTTTTTATAATAAGGCGTATAAACTTTATAGTAATCTGTTCCATTACGCTTTATTTCTTCAGCGTCATGTAAATAGCCATCTAGAGATTCATGAATTGTTATATTTTTTTCTTTGAAAAAAATACGAGCTTGTTGGTCACGTTTTGCTCCATAACCTGTTTCTTCAGTGTTAAAATAAATATCGGTAACACTTGGTACAGCTTTTAACAACGCTTTGAATGAGTCGATAGGATCTCCAAAATGAATATGTAAATGATAATGTTTATCTAGTTGTTTTTTAAAATATGCCAAACTTGAAAAAAAAGCTTGATGGTTTGGGCTTCCTGGAATAAATTGTTTGGGATTTATTTGAAAAAATAAAATTAATTCATTTGATTCCGCACATGCTTTAGCTAGAGCTTTATTATCAGACAAACGTAAATCTTTTCGAAACCACATAACTGATGACATACAAAAATTCCTCTTAATTTCTAGTTATTATACAAAAGTGTTATCACTTATCCCTTATTATATCTCAAAAAGGACAACTTTATATATAAAAGACCTAACTTGCTAGTTGTTTAATTCCTGTTGTAAATTTTAAAGTCATAAGTTTATCGCAATTGAGATGCTTTTTGTTTGTCTAATAATTCCAACTAGCAAGTTAGGTATAAAATATTCTTTTGCAAATTTTAAAATTGACATTTGTTTTGTGAGACAAAAAAATGCAAATCAATGTTCGAATAGGTAGGTTAATATATAAAAAAGCTTTAGAAATATCTAAAGCTTTTTAAGGAGGAGGCAGGACTTGAACCTACTTATCATAAAACAACTATCGAAATATTATAACTCCCCATCCATCTAGGGTATCCTCCGATTTAATATGAAAACATACTATCATAAATTGACATCGCTATCAAGAAAAATGATTCTAAATTGTTTTGTTGCGAAGTTTCGAAATGAGTACATAAATCTAAATCCTATATCTTTCCCTAGTAAAACTTTAATTTCAATAGAGACCGAAAATCCGAAGAGCATTCCATTCAATATCATTTCTTCGGATTTTTTTTTATTATTTTGTTCGATCTTTTGCGGAAACACCATGTCGTGAACGGTAGCGCTTGAAAGTTCGGCGATTAATTCCAGTTTGTTCTTCCACTTCTTTGTCTGTGGAGCCTTCTAAAAAGAGTTTAAAAGCGAGTTGAAGACGGGGATCATTTTCCTGATATTTTCTTGTTCCACCCTTAAATCGCCCTTTTTGTTTGGCAAGAGCTATTCCTTGGGCTTGGCGTTCTCGTATTCTTTTTCGTTCTGACTCAGCTTGATACTTATAAAGTTCGATCACTAAGTTGTTGATCAATCTTCGAAGATTTTCATCCTCAATCCCATTCATAGAGGGCAAGTTGAGAACTTCTAAGGTGGCTCCTTTTTGTTGAATCTCATTCATGATTGTGGTAAGGTCTTTACTGTTTCTTCCTAAACGGTCTAATTCCGTCACCACAACAATATCTCCCTCTCGTATATATTCTAACATTGCTTTTAGCTGGGGGCGTTCGGTCGTTTTTCCACTTATTTTATCTGAAAATAATTTAGAAACATGATTTAAAGCTTCTAATTGTCGATCTAAGTTTTGTTCTTTACTGGATACTCTAACATAACCAATTTTCAAGAGAAGCTCCTTATCTATTTTTTCATTTTTTATAATCCTTTTGAGAGAAGGTTAAAAAATTGAGCAAGAAACTCTAAAAATTCTTTCTCACTCATCATCATCAATTTTTGACCGGATTCAATTGCCTTCTTAGAATCTACAATTTTTTGAGAAGGGGAGTATCCCCTAAGAAGGTCAATAGGAGAATATCCAATCACAAGTCGAGTAGTTTTTCTCGTCACACTATTTTGAAAATTTCCCTGCAATCCTTCAATAATAAATTGTGCTTGCTTTCGAGTCATTGTTGTGAGTGTTCCAGTAAATACGAAATATTAATTTTTTAGCATTTTTCTTCTCAACCTCCCATTCAGAATAAGCATGAAATCAAGTTTTTGATGCCCAACTCAATTGACACCCTATAAAAGCAATTATATCATAAAAATATAAAAGGTCACCAAAGTATACTCTGTTGTCCTATATTTGAATTAAACTAAAAAAAGTACCTGGCTAATTTCAAAATCATCAGGTACTTCTTTTAGTTTCCGTTATTCTTTGTTAATTAGTATTCTCTATTTTATCTCTCTCTGAAAAATTGCTGTTTTTCCGAAACATATAATCGGCACAAAACGTATGGTTAAGCGATTTTAGTTTTTTAAGGCTTAAAAAAGCAAAAAAAGCCACTTTTATGACAAGTTTATGAGAGTGTTTTTAATCAAAAAAGCGCTTATAAATTGTAAGTGATTTTAGTTGTTGATATAAAAATATTATGCTATTTTTAAAGTGTCTTAAACAAAAGCAAAAAGTATATTCTGAACTTAAAACACGATTCGTCAGAATATACTTTTTTTTCTAAATTTTGAACAATATTCTTTTTAATTATGATATAATATTTTTATATTTTAGTTATCCCTGAAATATGTACCTTTCTATTTACAAGCTGTCCTCCTCTTACAATTCCGAGAACAGCTTTTTATTATGGTTAGAACAAGTGACAAAAAAAAGAAGTTGTGATAGAATAAAGGTAAAGAAAAAGGACTTGCTCGAAACAAGTCCTAGCGTAGCCGATTAAAAGTCGGTGGCAAATATATTTAGTTAAGAACCGTTAAACTCGCCAAAGTTGAGACGGTTCTTATTTTTTTGCTATCTTTTCGATTAACAAAACGATAAATGTAAGCAAACTAATTAGAAAACCGCAAGCTGCGATGACTAACATGGCTACATCCATCAATAAGAAGGCTCCTTTCCGTTGGATTCTGTACTTACATTCATAAGCACCACCACCTTTCAGAGCCACCGTCTATTAAACTATCTACGAACATTATTATAACAAAAAAAGCCCCGTAAGTCATAGACTTACAGGGCTTTTGAATTAGTCATTAAAACCTTGGACTGGCAAAGGTTAAAGTTATTTCAGGGTGGGCTTTATAATGCCCTACAACATCAACCTTCCATTCTCCTCTCAGGATTTGACACATAATAGGGAATGCCTTTTAAAGCGAACGTGTTCATCATTATAAGTTGCTGAAGTAAATGGTCGTGCTTGGTCTAAGGTCATTAAGAACCGCGGTTCTGGAGTATCGCAAATCACGTCCTGACAATAAAACTGATTGAAGCGGTCAATGACGAAGAAACCGCTATTTAATTTTTCAAAGCAGTCCTTACAAAAGCCTGACTTTTTATAATAGTGCCAGCCTTCTTGTTTGAAATATTTTTTAGCGGAACTTTTATTTGTTGCCCACAGGGGAAGTTCAAACTCAAACCCATCAGGGTCGGTGTATGTTTTTCCGTCTGAAAACTCTGTGTATTCGCTAAGGAATTCTTCTCTCAGGCAAAAGTAGCATATTTCTTTAAAGGTTCTGTTGCGAAGTTACCCCAAAGAGGATAGAAAGTCTTCATCTGATATTTTGATTATGCAGGTATTCCCATCAGAACCTTAATTTCAGTAGAGACCGAAAAGCCGAAGAGCGTTCCATTTCTTCGGTTCTTTTTGTATATGCCTCGAATGGTCTCCATGCCCTTAATTGTGGTTGCGGCAGTCCGAAGAGTTCTATAAAATTTATTACGCCGCTTAATTGGACGATGGTCCTGCTCAATTAAATTGTTGAGATACTTCACGGTTCGATGTTCTGTGTTAATATATAGCCCATTACTCTGCAAATTTCTAAATGCAGAGCCAATCGACGGTGCTTTTTCTGTCACGATGACTCTCGGCTGTCCAAACTGTTTATGGAGTCGTTTTAAGAAAGCATAAGCTGCTTGCGTATCCCGTTTCTTTCGTAACCAAATGTCTAAAGTTAAGCCATCCGCATCAATTGCACGATAAAGATAATGCCAATGTCCTTTAATTTTGATATAGGTTTCGTCCATTTTCCACGAATAGAAGGACTGTCTATTTTTCTTCTTCCAAAGATGATAGAGGACTTTGCTGTACTCTTGCACCCAGCGATAAATAGTAGTGTGACAAACATTTATTCCACGATCATATAAGAGTTCTTGAACTTCACGATAGCTCAGATTGTAACGTAGATAATAACCAACAGCGACAATAATGACGTCTTTTGGAATTGTTTGCCTTTAAAATGATTCATTATTCTGTCCTCTCTGTCTTTTTACTCAATTTTACACTAAAATAGATTTTTTGGAAAACTTTGCAAACCGACCAGGTCTCACAATACTGTAGTGATGCTTATGAAAAACGCCTCAATGAACTTGGCATCTGCCATTCTTACAGTCTTAAGGGCTATCCTTATGACAATTCAGCCATTGAATTCTTTTACGCTTCACTCAAAAAAGGAGGAGGTCTATCAGACTACTTATCCTGATTTTGAGGCAGCCAAGCGTGCACTTTTTAGCTACATTGAAGGCTGGTACAATCAAAATCGTATATTAAAACATAATATTTACTAATGTTAAAACTTGAATAAGTATAAATTCTATAAGTACTATTTATAAAGTCCACTAGTTCTGAAACTTTTTTGTTATAATCAGAAGAACAATTTATTATTAGCTAAGAATCGTATGATAAAGCTTTATATCGCAACAGCTTCATGTTCTTCTTGTAAAAAATCTAGAACTTGGCTTAATAACCATCAGATTCCTTTTGAAGAAATAAATATAAACGCTCCTTCTGGAATATCAAAACAAGATTTTTTTCATATTTTATCTCTTGCAGAGAAAGTTATTGATGAAATAATTTCTAAAAGAAGCGATATTTATAAGAGATTAAATATTAACTTTGAAAAAGTATCTATAACGAAATTCTTTCGCTGATCAACAAGCATCGTTCTTTACTTAAACGACCAATCATTGTAGATGAAGTCCGTTTACAAATTGGATTTAATGATGACGATATAAGACAGTTCATTCCTAGAAGCTATAGGAATACTCAAAAAGAAATTTTTGATAAGGATTTATATGAAATTTTCAAAAATTTGAATAATTAATATATTTGACATTTGTCCTGTAAAATACTGAAAGAAATTTTATTGAAGTCTCCGAATTGCTTCAGCGTTTAAAGACATGGAGACCGTTCAAGGAATACACAAAAAGAACCGAAGAAATGGAACACTCTTCGGCTTTTCGCTGTCTACTGAAATCTAGGTATTAATGGGAATAACAGCCTAAAATATTTGGAGTTCAGAGAGGGTACATTTGATTTTCAAACTTCCTAACAGAACCCTAAAATAGGCTTATCAAAAAAGATTTGTAGCAGAACTAATCACAACCCATTTACAAGTGTCCAATCAACAATGCCCGTAAACGTTCCGGCTTTAGCACGATTACTTGCTTTGATGAGAAGACCAGATGTTTTGTCAAACGTTCTTGTGTAAATACCACTCTGGTTAGCCATATCATTAGTCGTCAAAATAGTTTGAGGTGTCGTTGTTAATTCCGTAAGGACAGAATCTTTTTTAAACCACATACTAAACGGTTGATTTATCTGGGTTGCCTGATAATCAGCAGTTACTGTAAAGTTATTTGTTCCTGTCACCTTGAAACTAATATCATCACCACTCGTCCGACTAAGCAATGTATCTGTACCTGTTAGACTTGCTAAACTATAAAGCCAGTTGAAGTTAGTACCTGTTACAGTCAATTGAGGTATATTAAACGTCAAAAGTAAACCATTATCTGTTGTTCCATCCAGTGTATTTGATGAAACTGTTGTTCCAATGGCATTTGTTTTGGTGTTATTGGGTGTCATAGTGTCATAACTATTTACATCTGTCGGACTACCACTTACGGTGTATCCTTTGGAAATTGTGTTTCCCCCTAAAAAAGTAAATGGTATCGTACTTGTTGTCGTATTCGTTAAACCACCTGCATTATATCCCCCGCTATAAGTCAATAGTTTAGCCGTTGAAGTTACATTAATTCCACTACCGCTATCCCAAACAGTATTATTCGACAAAGGTGCAGAATTATATGATATTAAAGTTGTTTGTGTATTTGCGGCTAAATTCATAATGAATACTTTACTTGTCATTGTATTATCAAAATTAGGGCCAATAGTTGACATATTGGTAATCGCACTATCGGCAGCATTAATGGTTGCACCATTAGTACCTGCACCCGCAATGAGTGAACCTAAAACAGTTGAATGTACATTCAAAGTACCTGAATTATTAAAAACAAGACTATTATTTGTACCAGTAAAATCAAAAGTAGGTGACGTGCTATTATTAATCAAATTTAATGTTGCTCCCTTAGCAACATTGACATTGAACATTTTACCATTTGTATTGTTATAGTATGGATAAATCATAGCCCCAGAAAATTTTCCTGTTCCATTACCACCCTTTAGTGTGGTCGTTCCACTCATAACATTAATATTTGACATTTCACCTAGTTGCTGTGCTGATGTAGTTGTAGTAATCTCATTAGTTCCTGTAAAATTAGCCGTAACATAATACGTTGCAAAAGGCTGATTGACTCCTAAATCATTAGGCATGTTATATTTGATATTATTATAAGTAATTGAAGCATTGCATTTTGTTGTACCCAATGAACTTCCAAAGTTTGCTGACAGTAGTATGCCATAGTACGTATTATAATATGCCGTAGTCTGTCCCGTCCCAGATGGATTTGGGACGTTATTTACCCTATTACTTGTTGATGTCGTCGCGTTATTAACGTTTGAAAGTGTAAATTGTGCATTGCTAGTATTGGCAATAATAATTCTTGAACCAGTATTACTCGCTACAAAAAATTGATTATTCTGAAAATCAATCGTTATATTTGAATTATTCAAGCCTGAATATAGATTTGTTTCTGATGACGGTAAGGTGATTGATTCTGATACTTTAATTGTCATATCACTAGGTGGAATATTTGAACTTGACCAATAACTATTTGTGTTACCTAGTAAATTAAATAAATCATTTCCTGTTGTTATAGTATAAGTGTTACCTGAAACCGTCACACTAGCCTCAACTGAATGCACTTTTTGAACGAATAACACCCCAATTGAAATAACAATAAAAAACAGTATTTTTTGAAACCTTTGCTTTTTTACTAGCATAACGATCCCTCCTATCATTCTGGTGTCAGCTCTCTCTCTCAAATTCTTCTTTCGATTTTCTTCTCTTAATTAACAACCAAAGAATCAATAAGAATAATAGTACTAATAAGCAACCTAGACCAATGAGTAACCATACCCACCAAGGTGTTGGTATGTGGTATCCCGTTACTAGTGAGATTGCTTTAGTATCCTTATCAGAAATCTTAAGAGTTTCTCTCCAATGCCAAGTTTGATTTGTTTTCTTAGAAACTATCGTTAAATCTAAAATATAACGACCTGGTTTAATCTTTTTATTTCCTACTGGTAGTTGATAATCAAAGTTTGTATTGGGGGCTATTGAACGTGATTTTTGTTTGCTCATCACAAGAGCTTTATCCTGATCATCAGATTTAAACAAGCTTCCAGTTGTAGTTAAATCTGTTAGATAAGCTGATGTTTTATTTGAGACATTGGCATTTATCACACCAACATTGTCTGCTTTAACACTTACTTTATTTAAATTTAAATCTGCTTTAACCAAATCATTCGATTGACGTATAAGTAAAGTCGTCACAAAGTTAAATCTATTTGTATAACCATTACTTACCTTGCTCTCAACCTCTTGTCGAACATAAACTCCGCCTAGTAATACTCCTTTTAACACTTCTTTTGGCATTGTTACTTCAAATTGAACTTCTTTTTTCTGATGACCCGCAATAGTTACTTTTTGATCTTGTGGTGTTACCATACGCCTTAAATCAAAATTTTCATTTAAGCCAATCATATCTGTTGAAGTTGTTTGACTATAATCAATTATCGTATTAATGTTCGTTACAGCTCTATTAATTGATGCTGTGTAATGTTGTGTAATATCATCATTATTGATGATATTGATCGATAAAATAGTTTTTTCCCCTGGTCCCATTAATAGATCAAAGTAAGATACTTTATCATTACGTTGATATTTATTTAGATTTGTTGTTACACTAAAGGAAGAATCACTGTTCGCATCAGCATGAACCAAAGATGATATACTGATAACTATAAGCGAAAGAAAAGCTGCGAAAATCGCAGCTACCTTAGTGAATCTAACTTTCATGATTTTTTCTGATTTTAAAATCATAGCTGTCCTCCTAATCAAATTAACTGATTCCATTAGTTATGGTATAATCAATCACTCCTGTATAAGCACCTGCCTTAACTCCTGGAGAAGATAAAGTCAAGGTAGCACCAGTTGTACCAGATGTTAGTTGACCATTGGCTGCTGCATTACCAGTAGCCACTTATTACTGGCATTGTAAATTTGAACTCCGGTTGCTCCGCTAATCTTCCCCCCGGTTACGCTTTGAGCTGTCCCATCGGCGGTATCTGTTGTTAAGTACTAATTGGCAATGTATCTGATCCATTTTTTAAGTCTCCAGCCTTAGCCGTAATCGTATAGCCATTACTATCACCAGTTAGATTGGTAACATCATATGGATTACTACCTGTTGCTGTGAAAGCGCTATAACTCGTTGCTAGAGCATGGTTTCCAAAGTCAAAACTAGGTACTTTATTCAATACTAATTGACCATCTGTTGGTGTAGTAAATTGAATGTTGGTAGTCCCTTGATTGGTACCAGGTGTTACATCGGCACTGGCAGTAACACTAAAACCAATTGTTCCGAATCCTAAAACTGCAAGCATCATTGTTCTTATTAAAAATGATTTTTCATATTTTACTCCTTTTTAAATAATTTATATTAAATCATTACTTAAAGACTTATTACACTTATTTTATCATGAATTGTAGTAAAATATCTAAAATTTGAATTTTTATGTTACAAAGCTTTCCAATAAATCTATTTTAGTTTAAAATTGAGTAAAAAGACAGTGAGGACAGAGTAATGAATCATTTTAAAGGTAAACAATTCCAAAAAGACAATGGATAACAAAACATATTAAAGGATGGACACCTGTTTACAAAATAAGAAATACTGGTTTGGCTCGTCAAGCCGCTAGATATCCAGATATTCACTTTTATAATACATATGGTGGTGCCACAAAAATATTCACATTAATTATTTAGTTAAATCTAATCTTAAGCTAACAATTCCAAACTACCATTCTAAATTAGTTTGGCAAGCTTATTATTTCGGTTCAGGTAATTTACCAGTTATGTACGGAATAAGCGATTCAGTTGTTGCTCCGACTGGTTTACCCGCTTTGTTTACTCCTGCATATGCTCCCTATCAGGTAGGAAGGTACTAATACTTTGAAAATAAGAAGAATACTTCCTGCTTTATTAGTCGTATGGCTTTGGGTATCCTCACCCTCTTTTAGTCATATTAAATTTATGAATGCTTCTCTACGATTTGTTTCTGATGTACTAAGCAAAATAATACCAATTGACTGGCTTGTACCAGTTCTTTTGCTACTAGGGATCCCAACTTTATCTTTTATATTTTATCTTTATTTATATATCAAGGAAAAGAATAATGATCTAAGTATCCTATATCTTATTTTATATACTTTGAGTTTTTTAAGCCTTATGATTTTTGCCCTCATTACTTCAATTGGTTTAAGCTATCTTTTATAACTCACACAAATAGAATATCAAAAATCGTTTCATTGATATGATCTCCAAATGTTAGAAAAAAA
>CM019167.2:116923118-116965954 GCA_009739505.2 Apolygus lucorum | reverse complement strand
GGAAAAGTGCCAGGAATTACTCGAATTGGGCATCTCGGCAGGTATACTCCGTGGTTTGGATCGGCTTATACCTCAATTGGTGATCGTTCAATAGGGAAATCCCTCTCTCCCACCCTAACCTGACATAAATCGAAACGATTCGCAGTATAGTTTATTAATGTTGAGGATGTGTGTTAAATCCGTGATAATTGGTGGTAAATTAGAGGTGGATTATCAGGCCATAGGGTTTCTCCTCCTGAAAATCCAGTTTTTCCTGTAAACCGACCTATCAATAATCGGTTATCAAACTCGTGTCCAGCATGTTAATTGGCGATGAATGAAAGAGCTACAGCTTAAAAATAAGCCTCTAAATATTACCAATAATCGTGATGTTTCATTCATTTTATTTTGTTTGTACAGTACGGACAAAAATCAGTGGGTGGACCTGAGCATGTCCCTCCTGGCTGGGACAGCTGGGTAGGTCTGGTGGGGAATTCTCGCTACTACAACTACTCCTTGTCCATCAACGGCACGGCGAAAAAGTATACTACAGAATACCTTACTAATGTCCTGGTGAGTATGTCATTAGAAAGTAAAAATAATATAGTTTACAAATTATCCTACATGTTCTACCTAGAATGTTTTAGGGCTTGCCATACATTTAACAAGATTTTAACACGATTTTGGAGAGATTAGAGTTGGTACCATTTCCATGGACTCGATTTATTTCAACTAAAAATCAAAGCCAAAGTACGATAAATTCAAAAATTTGGAACCCCTGTGGTCAGAACGAATCACTCCTCTAAAATAATTTGGGTTCACCAGAACCAATTTGTGAAAATGGTATGCTGATTGTGAATACAGTGCAACTCTCAAATTGGAAATTGGTCAATTATTGATGAATTATTGAGTGTAAATATAAATTCATCTCGTTTAGAGTGCTCTACTTCACCGGAGCAGGTGGAGGTCTACTTCCCCTTAAGGGGGCGCGGGACTCAGTGGTTTCCCTTATCTTCACGTTTTCTCTGTGAGTGTTCATTTTTTCCTCTCAAAAAAAATTTCTAAATTCATTAAATAATTAATACTTCATACATACGGGCCAAAATGTCCAAAAAATTGAAATTTGAAAAAAATAGAAAATTTATTTTTTAATTAAAATTTGTTTTTATAAAAACTCTTCGTAGGGAAGATTTGGGAGACTAAAACCTCTGAAAATTCAAAGAGGACAATTCTAACTTGTAAAATCACGGAGATTACGTGAAGACAAAGTTCCGTGATTTTGAAAGAAGTGCGTTAAAAGAGGCCCTGGTTTCATGCGCTACCTGCCGGCGTAAGGAGAACTACAGTGCACCTCTGACCCACCGGGAAACGGGTGACCAAGAAGGCGGTTATTTTTCTACCCCTTCAATCTCAATATCGTAGTAAACATTCATGGACTCCTGGACCCTGTATCCCTGGACCGGGCCTCCACCCCTTTCACCACCCATCGCCATGCAAACATTAGCGTGGATCTGGCAACGTCGTACCGTACGACCTCACTGATGTGCTTGTCCCCTGAATCGCGTCTCCCGTGAGGGTGCAACACATAGCTTTATCGAATTCATAAAAACATTGTAAGGATGATACTGTGCGTAGTACTTGATCAAAGTTTCAACCTTCAAATATCTATCTCAACAATTCAACCTTAACCACCAAAAGAATGATTTTTTTAAATTAAAATTTTTTTATTTTTATGTAAAATTTATGGTATATATAGGTACCTTTCTATTATTTTGATATAATTAAAAGATCAGTATGTGTACAAAAAAAAATAAATTAAAAATGTACCAATACAATGTCAAATAATTAGTAATTTTCGGGATCAGGGCGATGTAGAAATTCATAAACTGGTACTATGATTTCGATACCTTAAAGCAGAAAGGAGTTATGACCAAAAACGGAGTTTTCAGAAAAACGCAAAAGAAGTTTTCACCAGTGCACAATTCCTTTAATAATGGCTTACTAGGTACACTAAACTCTTTAACAAATTTTGAATTTGAGTTTTTCTGAAATTAAAAAAAATAAAAATAAAATAAATTGGAAGATGGATCGACATAGCGTTTTTGTGCTTTTAAGGTATCGATTTATTTAACCCCCCACAATGACTATACCTTCAGTTGGTATGCCTAAAATTTAACCTCGACCTACATCAGGGTGTGTACTTTTCGGAATCAGGGCGTTGTGGACATTCATATTCTGTTACTATTGCATAATAATTATGCAAAGGTAAATTATTTACCTTACAGTACGTCAGTAGGAATGCTGAAAACAACATAATTTCAACCTACCTACACTTTTTGGAGAGAGCGAAGTAGTGATTCAAAATATGTAATTTAATTTTGTTTAATTTAGTTGGTAAATCCTTTTTAGGACACCACAGTAAGACTTGGGCGTCCTTATGCGATTGATCTGGGTTGAAGGAGGACAACACTCAACAGAATTGAAAAATAACCACCCACTAATCCGTTTTAGACCATTCTGAATCCAAATCCGCGAGCAAGAAAACCATAGGTGTAAGTCTCAAGTGATTTTCGTGTTTTTTTTTTTTGTTCGACGTGGAAAAATATCTAGTTGTGCACTACGTCGCCGGAATTTCACCAGAGAAAATTAGCAACGGGGATAATATTGACAAAATATCCGATTTTTCCAAATTTTGGTTCCTTTATAGCTTATTAATTGTATCCATGCTTTGAAATTGAGGGAAAACTCTCATTACACCTCCGGATTTTCATGAATTATTCTCTGTACCACCATGGAACTAATAGTGGTGCCACCATGGAGCCAGGACACCATAATATGGTATATTATACCGCTTATTTCGTTTTTTTTTTTTGTGTTTCACTTTGAATAGGTATGACATACCTATTCATACATAGTTCATATTGCGAACTTCGACGGATTGCCAAGCAAAACTAATAGATGAAAGTTCAATTTTTTACTCTTCCATACCATACAAAGTGTTAGGTGAACTTAAAATGAGTAATTTTGGGAATTTCAAAATTAAATAATACGCCATTATTTATTGCTATACTAAATCACCAATTATCTAAAATTATTAGATTATTATTAAATCCACGGTAACTACCTACCTTAGTAAAGTGCATAGGAAGTATGATAGAAACATTATCGATTTGTAGTATAAATGATTTATTGACCATTAGGTAGGTAGCCTCAAACTTCAAAAACAATAAATCTTGATTATTACCAACCATTTGAATTTTTAAAAAAATCAATTTAATTTTACAACTTTAGGTGAGGATGCTGTCTTGACAGAGCAGCTTTTCACTGTCTTATCAATGTGATGGACAAGTTGCTTTCAAACGGTCCTGAGTGCTGGTTCTTGACTTGACTTGCTCCAGAAAAGTCTCCAGTCAAATAAAATCCTGAGTAAAATCACTCCTGCAAAAAACAAAAACAAAACAAATTTAGGTTTCTATTGATAATTTCACTATAAACATGTAGGAAGAGATACAAACAACAAACCAACAAAATTATGAATAATCAGGATTTTTATCAGCGAGTTCGAAATACTAAGAATAAAACGATGTTCCTATATTATTAGTCACAAGTAGGCAGCTGCAGGATTCAATCCAACACTAACGTCAAAGAAGAATACTCATGTCCCTGATAATTAAAATTTAAAGAAATTCAACTCCATCAGTCATGACTTTTGGAGGGAGTGTGATAGTTTCGAGAATATTTAGTACCTACAGACATTGTTTGCTACACAAATCTGTTTCACCCTACGTACAATTTCATCTGGTATGGTATGTTTAGCCAGTAGGTATAATCTTTTTTAATAGGTTGAACATCATACTTTTTTAAAATGATTTTCTCTCGAACTCTGGACATATTTATGGCCTAACATTGTCAAAATAGGTAATCAATCAAAATTCGAAATGCTGACAAATTCTTATTGGATTTTTCACGCAGAATCGAATGAGACCACCCCCCAGTCGCTACAACCAACCGTATAGAAACTACGACGAGTAATTTCCGCTGAAAATCAGTAAAAACAACTATGATTTTCACCGGAATTTTGTTCGTATTTATTCCATAAAATTGTCAAAATAATCAGTTAAAATTCGAAACGCTCATCAATTCTTATAGGATTTTTCACGACGAATCGAATGAGACCCCTCCCAAGTCCCTACAACCATTCAGATAGAAATTTCGACGAAATTTTCGATGAAAATCGTACGGTTTTTTTTTGCACAAAATATCCCCAGAGTTCGGGAGAAAATCATTTTAAAAATTATGATCTTCAGGGAAAATCGTTTAAAACAATCGATTTTTAGGGAAATCATAGAAAAAATCATAAAATCGTATTCAAAATACGAATACGAGGGAAATCCTATTCAAAATGTGAATACGATTATACCTATTCGTATTCATGAATAAGAATTCGCCCATCTCTGCCCAGGGCCACCAAATTAATCCTAGCATTATGAAAGGTCCTAATTTGAAGAGGATTCAAAAATCCATAATCTAAGTTACCCGTTAAATGACTAATTTAGAGCCATTTATACAATGTAATATTATATACAACGTAATGTTTGTTGGGGGAACATGACAATTTTGTGGGACTATCCCGCGAAATGGTCATGCCCCTTCAAAAAAAATAATCTTGCAAAAAGCAGGACGAATTAGGTAATTATTTCTACTTACTAGCCTACCTACCATTGTTTTATGCAATCTTATAATTACGTATTTCATAAGTACGGCTATGAAAGGTAGGTACGTAGCTCGTAAATGTGAAGCAGTACGAAAATAAAGTTTCAGTTTCAAGTTCAACAACTAGAAGTTTTCGATGGAATATTATTGATGACTACTCAAATAATAGGTACCTAGCAGCGAAAAGATACCTAAGTACTAGGATGAAGTAGATAACATAATTATACTTACTTGCAAACGTTTTACTTTCCAAGGGCGTTTTGTTCTCCTGTAACTACTTCCGTCCATGTGTATTCATTCGAACTCCTGTCCTTCCTTGGTGGATCATTGCTCAACAAATCAACTATTCAAACTCGGAACAACACGGAGAGAGATCATAAACGGGATGGTAGTCCAGGTAGGTAGGCACTTCACAAAAACGCCTTCGCGAAATCAAAACCTGGATTTGATAACAGGTTCCGTTATCCGACACGGGAGGGGGAGGTTACAGACACAACAAAATTCTGGACGAGAAAAACGTCCAGAGGACCGAGCGATGCTAGCGCTTTTGCGGATAACAAGTGCGAAAAATTAACTAGCCTCAGCAACCACGAAAGTCAGCGACATCTCTCGGTTGGCGCTGATCTGAGCTTCGAGTCCCGCGCCCCCTTAATTCTTTTTAGCCGTTAACAAGACTTGTGAGGAGTAAGGGAGTGTTTTCCCCCAAATAAATGGTATTATGCGGGAGGTATTATTGCTGCCACCAGATTTATTTAAGGGAAAACACTCCACAGACTAAAAACGACAAATCTAATCTTCAAATAACTGAATAGGATACCATTTGCAGTCCGTGAATTCCAACTATTGACCATTTCAATTGGAACTTGGAAATGAAGAAATAAAAGATATCCGAAACGAGGTACCTACCTAATTTATTAAAGTTCTGTAGGTACTTCAAAACAAAAATAAAATAAGGCAACTCAAATTATAACACACTGAAAAATTCAACTGGAAGTAGTACGTCAAGACCAACGAATAATTGAATAGAAAGTTCATGCATGTGAGTCTAAAGACGTGTAAGTACAGTAGACTTCCTCGTATGTAAACAAAAAGTAAAGTATATTGGATATATCCAGCAAAGTGAAGCTAAATATTCTCTAGTGGAAGAAAAAATCCAAAAGAAGTTAATTTACAAGGGGGCTACCACTTCAGAGGCTTGTTTTCACCTTTGATGGTTTGAAAAACTCTAGAATGAACCTTGAAATCATCGAAACTAGTTGGTATACTCGAGAGAAACGACCACTTCAGAGGCTTGTTTTCACCTTCGATGGTTTGAAAAACTCTAGAATGTACGTTGAAATCATCGAAACTTGTTGGTTTACTCGAGAGAAACGACAAATTCAGAGGCTAGTTTTCACCTTCGATTTTTTGAAAAACTCTAGAATGTACGTTGAAATTATCGAAACTTGTTGGTTTACTCGAGAGAAACGACAACTTCAGAGGCTTGTTTTCACCTTCGATTGTTTGAAAAACTCTAGAAAGAACGTTGAAATCATCGAAACTTGTTGGTTTACTCGAGAGAAACGACAACTTCAGAGGCTTGTTTTCACCTTCGATTGTTTGAAAAACTCTAGAAAGAACGTTGAAATCATCAAAACTTGTTGGTTTACTCGAGAGAAACGACAAATTCAGAGGCTAGTTTTCACCTTCGATTTTTTGAAAAACTCTAGAAAGAACGTTGAAATCATCGAAACTTGTTGGTTTACTCGAGAGAAACGACAACTTCAGAGGCTTGTTTTCACCTTCGATTGTTTGAAAAACTCTAGAAAGAACGTTGAAATCATCAAAACTTGTTGGTTTACTCGAGAGAAACGACAAATTCAGAGGCTAGTTTTCACCTTCGATTTTTTGAAAAACTCTAGAATGTACGTTGAAATTATCGAAACTTGTTGGTTTACTCGAGAGAAACGACAACTTCAGAGGCTTGTTTTCACCTTCGATTGTTTGAAAAACTCTAGAAAGAACGTTGAAATCATCGAAACTTGTTGGTTTACTCGAGAGAAACGACAACTTCAGAGGCTTGTTTTCACCTTCGATTGTTTGAAAAACTCTAGAATGAACGTTGAAATCATCAAAACTTCTTGGTTTACTCGAGAGAAACGACCACTTCAGAGGCTTTACCTTCGATTACTGGATGTTTAAGCTTTCTGAAACATTAGCAGCAGCTACTCAGTATCTGGCACAGAATGTCTGTATAGGTCTGAACTTTTAGATATTTATCCAACATAATTCCCAAAAGTTTAGTTTTACGTACTTATTATGTAATTTAATATAATTATAATTTATGTATCACCTAATTCTTATTATTATTTCACAGAGTGCATTTGCCGAGGAATTTTTGGACTACCAACGACCAGAAAATAGTCCGTTCCTAATGGTGTTAGCTCCTCCTGCGCCCCACGCACCTTTTACACCAGAACCGAAGTATGTTGGTAAATTCAAGGATAAACGAGTACCAAGAGAACCTCATTTCAATACAGCAAACAACTCGGTTAGTAGTAGTATATTTATGGTGCCGTTTTTGAGTGAGTAATATTTGCAGATCTGGAGTGGATGGTAGGACATTGCCGTTTAAGTGAGTGATAATAATGAGTAGAGATTAATTTATTCACTTATTTAGTAACGATAGAAACGAGTCATTAACTAGCTAGTGTTAGTATACTAGCTATCGTCAATTCATGCCAAATGGATAGGACCCTTCCTACTTTCAAATAAATTATATCCACAAAAATGAGATGATTCATATCATGACATTATGTATCATCAAAAAAATTACTGGAAAAGATTGAAATTCGCACGAGGAAAACTGGTTTAGTGGGCTGTGGTAGAACTTGTGTTCAGGCTATCACGGGCTGGTAGAATTTGAATTTATGAACTATCAGACACGCTCGACTTTAGTAATTGTAAAAAAACGACTTATGAAATGGAACCAAGTAATGCCTATTAAATAAAACTGGTGTGATTTGAAGAAATTAAATAGTGTAATGCAACTTGACTGGTTGGCATGTAGATGGTCCCCTATGAGAATCATCGCCCCTAGATCGGTCTCAGTGCAGACATCAGTGTAGACGTTAAAACCTTGTAACAACCATAACTTCTACATTTTCCATCTGAGTTCGATAAAATTTTCAGAGATTGTGCGGGTTGGCGTGGGATGGTCGCCTATTAGGATAGTGCAAAGTACTTAAAGATTGATCTTTTGATATTAGCTACTATGTATCGAATCGTCTATACAATCTGTACGAGGAAGCTATGAGACACACCCACTTGACAGACTTTTGTTTTTTAGGACAAACATTGGTTGGTGAGAATGAAACCTGTTCCGCTTCCCAATGAAACAGTTGAGCTTCTGGATGATTACTATGCAATGCGGTGGGAAACTCTTTTGTCAGTTGACGATTTGGTGGAGACAGTTGTGAATAAACTTCGCCGATCTGAACTTCTCGAGAACACGTACATTATGTTCACTTCCGACAACGGCTTCCATTTGGGACAGTATTCGATGCCATGGGACAAAAGGCAGCCATACGAATTCGACGTGAGAGTGCCATTTTTAATCAAAGGACCGAACATATCCAAGAAATCCATGTCTACCAACCCCATTCTGCTTATTGACATTCATGCCACAATTCTCCAAATGGCTGGAGTACAACCTATGTCCACCGACGGCCGGTCTATCCTCCCTATCGAACCTACAGGCAATCGCACATTCTATTTGGAATACAGAGGCGAAGGAAGTGAAAAATACGACCCTTCTTGTCCATGGAGAGACAACCACCTATCAGTAAGTAAAATGCTGAATATCGAAGTGCAGTAGGTTTTATTTTTCTTATCCCTTGAGTACTTGACGGCAGGTAGAATACTTGAAGGAGTGTAGGTTTTAACTCAGTTTTGATTTTTACACGTTTATAGGCACACTGTACAAGGTGGAAAAGTTGTAGAAAGCCTGAGATGTTGGTTCGATTGATCGGGATTCAGCCAAAATAACGCAGCTACGTTTTCACATTTTCGTGAATATTTACAGTTCCAGTCCTGCTTGGCCAATTATCATGACTTTTGATTCTTTTAATTGATTCCCCGACTCTTGCAGCAAATCTCCCTGCGCCATTTGGCTCGGCGAACAACGTGCAACAACATTTGGAGCGCTAGTGAATGGCCAGCTTTGGGTGGTCTCCCTCACCAGCTGGTGTCTACCATTCGCCTTGGGCCCTTGTTGCCAGGGGCCTTTGGCAGTATTCTAGTCTGCCTGAGGACAAACATGGTCCCTCTAGGAAGTGGTGTCAACCTAGGGATACCTGTCTCCTGACAAACTTGATATTCTCACCCTGCATGTCGAGTCCCAAAGGTCAGGTGACACGGATTAGCTTCAAAAGTCCATTGTCAGAACTGATAATTTGACCTCTAAGGTGTTGAGATGCAGAGGCTTGCCTTTTCTTCCTTGAGAATAATTAGTTTTAAAATATGAGCAAGGTTCTAATAAGGTAGTACTAAGGTTCTGCAATGCAGTATTTCTGGCCTTCATTTGACATTTCTGGCGAATAGGAAGGTGGACACTACCATACCAGCATGACTATGAATTTTAATTCATCAAGTCATCGTGCTTAAACTCAAGAAAGCTCGAAACACTTCTACTTTGAAGTGACTCTCATCTCAGACCACAAGCAAAGACCCCTATGCCCATTCTGTTCAAAATAAGGCAGTAAACTTTGCTAACTTAGTATTTATAATTCCCCACGATGAGAAATTGTCTTTCAGAAAAAGTTGATAGTTTCTCATTAAACACGATAAACAGTGTTTTTGGTATGAAGAAAACAAAGATTAGCGAAGAACAACGTCGGCAGTGTCATCCTGCCTGCGAGTTTATAGCCAACATCCAGGGAAATTCAACAATTTAAATTACCCATATTGTTACACTGTACTCGTAAATATCTATGCCAGTCTGGGGATGCAATTTTCCAGTATTCCTTGGGACGGAAACTTCGTAGTTTGTCTGATCGTAATGCAGTATTAGCGTCCACGGCAATGGCGTTTTGTCACTACCAAGACGGCTTTCTTTTCCAAGATTATTGGTCAAACTAGAAGTAATTTTGTGCTCAAAAATCCAGAGCAGATTATAATTAGGAATGAATACTTTTCCAAAGGGCAATGGGGTATTTCGGTGGGTCGGAAATTCAGGTTTTTGATTTCAAATTTGGATTCAGCTCCATTGAAAACCTCTATACTCCAACTGTTTGCCCGTTGGTACTATAACATATGGTAGAAAAATTAAATAAAGAGATCACACGTTTGAAAAAAAGGTGGGCCTCCATGAATGCGCACACACTATGCCGCACGCATGTGTGTAGTATTTTGTAAATTCCAAGGCCACGAGGCGTTCGAGACCGCAAGGGATTAGTGGAATGTCTCGATCCAAGGTCAGCAAGTTAATACGTCACAACAAGTTACTACGTCACATCATTCAAATCATCATCTTTCATTAGCTCCCCTAATTTCTTCTAAACATTTTCTCGATGAACAGACCCAATTACCGTTATTTCCTGACCCATGCTCTTTTGAAATTTTTTTTTTTAGTTGACTGAAATACCCCATTTCCCATTAAAATGTTTGTCACAATGTTGAATTATTTTCTCTTCTAGTTGTGCTCATCTAAAGCGTGCTGTAAATGTCAAGATTCTACCAACAACACTTACTCATGTGTGCGATCAGTTATTGACGAAGTTGAGGACTTCGTCTTTTGCCGATTCGAAGATGATGAGGTAAGCCATATCTCTGTATGGTAGTGGTAGGGGTCGCTGGTAGAGGTAGGGAAGGCTGTCATTGCTTGCCTACAACGAAGTGACTAGGAAGTGTAATGTGTTAAACACATCTGACTAACTCCTTATCTGTATATGAAACAGTTTTTAGGATAAAATAGCAAAATGCCACCTTTTAATAAGTCAATGAACAAAATTCTGTTAGAGCGCCAATAATTTTCTGATTTTAGACTACTGCTGAACCGTCATTAGTTGAAGGGGAATCTTGTAATCAAGTAGACATGCTACATAACGTATCAGTACGGTTATACGTAAAAATATTCTCCTTGAATTTTTGGAGAGTGGGGGAAAACTTTACTATGATGAGGCAGTGTGTGAGCCAGGTGTGGAACAACCAGTCCTCAAAAATCCGCCTCCAATCCCTGGTTGGGACACAGAGTTTACATATCACGACCTCAGTTTTCGTTTAATCTGGATGACAAACAACTCGAGAGCGCGAGGATAGGCCACCAATATGTTGGGAATGAAGATTACGCAGTCCCCAAGCCTCTCCACTGCAGAGTTGATTTAACAAACAAGCTCACTCCAGGACAGCCAACAATTTTGGAAACAACTAGAGTACATGATTAATGTACTCTCTCCCTGCGTAACTCAGGTCCCAATCTTCCCTGAAACATCACTTTACAACATTGATTTTGCTTTTGCTACTCTTCTGAGTGAATCCAATCATGACTTTGGTTTGGATCTGACAAATGAACAATCGTGGATGTGCTTCAGAAATTCGAAATTATTGAAAGATGTAGTTCCGAAAGTCTAAAGAATAGAGAATAGAGTTCATCGAGTTCAATCCCGCAATAGCTTGGTTTTCCGATGTTCACAGTGTTGCCTCACCAATGTTTGAGCTCCCTTTTCACTTTGTCTGCCGCGATTGAGATTAGTTGATCCTTGATCCTCTCAGTCCCTTTCACTTCTCTGAGCCAATATGATTCAAATTTCGCCTTTCACTGCTATCTGCACCCATGTGATTGAGTAGCTACCAATGTCCTTAACTTTCTGGCCCAATGGGATTCACGTTCCCTTTCATCTGTGACCATATGAGCTGAGCTTTCTGTGATGTGCGTTCCGTTTTTGTTAGTCACTAATGATGAAATATCAGTCGAAATTGATTTAACTGAGCAATTCATTCTTTTACCAGAACTAAACAACGTTCTACCTACTCCATTTTCTTAAAAGAGAATTTACCTAAGTTAACCTGTATTTAATTACATTTCAGCATCGTCAAATTGAATTTTTATGTTTTTATGTCAATACCTTAAAGCACAAAGGGGCTATGTCCAAAAACGGAGTTTTGAGAAAAACGCAAAGGAAGTCATCACCAGTGCACAATTCCTAAAATAATGGCTTTATTCACCAAACTCTTTTCGAGCTATAATCTTCAACAAGGTCAATAATAGTTTTGTTAAATTTGAGTTTTTTGAAGTTGAAAAAAATTAAAATGTGGAAGATGGATGGACATAGCCCCTTTGTGCTTTAAGGTATCGATGTATTAGTATAAAATACAGGAACAATGTTTTCGTAGTCTGGTCTTATTTATTAATAATTAGGTATTCCATATTTTTTTACTTTCTTATACCTTAAATAAAACGTGATCTCCATTACTCCTACCCTAAACGCCCTAATCGTACCGCTTTGATGAAGTATCCTGATTTTTCACATTCCAGGCGTTTGTCGAAGCTTACGATATGATCAAGGACCCCTATCAACTGGTAAACTTGTATCCGGGTTTGGATCCAGCCAAGAAGAAACATTTTTCAGTATTATTAGATTCTTGGATGCCCGTTGAAGACTGACTTTTGACTACCTATATGTGATGACTGATACCTAGTATTTTTCTACTTTTTACTGTCCAGTTGGTCCAGGTAATCACATTGTTTCTTGTATCAATTTTACGATTAAATACTTGTAATATAATTTAGAAGATATTTATTTTGTTTCTTTAGTTCGCACCTCATAAAACATTATGCAATCAGTGAGATGAAAACCAAGGTCACAAACAGTGGCCTACGAGTTGAAATGCACGAGCCAATAAAAAACGATTGTAAGTTGGAGATTGGATATTGTCTCTCCAAATCCTTGTCATTTCAAACTGGCAGTAGTTCGTCATATTCTAGGAATATCGTATTGGATTCGAGGTATAATATACCTATTATAGGTATTTCAGAGTCGATTTTGACACAAAAACGCTGCAAATTATTACACAAAGGTTTATTATTTTTCTATGTAGATCACTCGTCTGCAATGAACACGGCTTTGCCATTGTAACCACCAACCAACATGAAGAAAAACATCGATCGCATTTCGGTCAGCTAATATTTGAACGGAGATTAGGCCTCTTTTGCTATTCACACTCGGGTTTCTGATTTATCGTAAGTCCAAACCTTAAGTTCTCGTAGGGACCGAACGGTTTGTGCTACAGAGCTCCTCGTGGTCTCTAAAAATTCTACAAATTCAATACTATCTTAAATTGATGGAAAAACATTTTTATATCAAAATTTTTTGAGTAAGGGCGTTTTCAGAATTTTAACTCTTCGTTACCTACATCAACCAAAAGCTTCGGGGCACAACTGAAACCACTACGAAATTTCATCGAAATCTGTCAATGCTAACTGAGGAAAGTGCCGCGTACGGCGGACGGACGGCCAAATTTTTATTCGATTTTTGGATTCTACGTACCTACCTTGAAATGTAAACCAACAAATTTTGAGGGGGTGGTTAAAAATGTTTTTTTCTTGGTCGATTCCAAAGGTTCATTATTGAAAATAATAAACCAAAACCTCCGATTTGAAACTAAGTTAAGATAATAGTTGACGACTGGGAATCGATTCATGTGCAAAGAGTAAATACAGGGTGTAAGCCTAACTGGTATGCCATACGGTACCAGTCGATTTTACAACTAATTTGCAACAAAAAATGTCTCCTAGCAATTTTTTTTTAACTTTAAACTTTTTTTCGTGATTTTGACCTTATGTCATTAAATTGGTCATAACTCCATTAATTAGCTGAGTAAATTACAATTTGAGGATACCGTTGGAAAGAGCATTAAATTTCCTATCGGATAGATGCCTTACTTTTATTTTGAGTCAAGGTTTGAGACATGAAAACGTCCTCTAAAAAGATGATTTTACGTAATTTTGGAAACCTCGCATTCTTTCAATCTCAAATTGAACTATGAGAACCCATACTTTTTCCAGATGCAAGAACAGTGAAAACTGCGCCAGAATTTCAGCTTTCCAACGGTATAATCAAAACATATTCTACAACCGAATTTAGGGGAGAAATTTGTGTTTGAACGCGGAAAAACGTACATTTTTTTTTAACGAAATCGGCGCTCCGCTTACCTAGTCGATCTGAGGGGTCGAACGATAGCAGTGGGTGTGACGGCGCCGCAGTAGACCGCGAGGCCTCTGGAAACAGGAAGGCCAGAGCGCTGATTTCGTTGAAAAAATGCACGTTTTTCCGCGTTTAAACACAAATTTCTCCCCTAAATTCGGTTGTAGAATATGTTTTGATTATACCATTGGAAAGCTGAAATTCTGGCGCAGTTTTCACTGTTCTTGCATCTTGAAAAAGTATGGGTTCTCGTAGTTCAATTTGAGATTGGGAAAAAGCGAGGTTTCCAAAATTACGTAAAATTGTCTTTTGAGAGGACGTTTTGATGTCTCAAACCTTGACTCAAAAAAAAGGTAAGGCATCCAATAGGAAATTTAATGCTCTAAAAAAAGGTAAGGTATCCAATAGGAAATTTAATGCTCTTTCCAACGGTATCCTCAAATTGTAATTTATGTGGTGGTCCATCACCACAGGGCTCCACCAAATCCATACCAAAGTTGATCCTGAAGAGAAGCCTTCCATGCACAGAGGATCGCATGGAAGTAGAGGGACCGCGGTCGCTACCAGGCGGCAGCACCACCCAGGCCAGTGCGAAAGAGTAGCCAGGTGGGGGAAGGTCGCGTGGGGGGGACACGGCTGAGGGCAACGCCATCTTGAAGACCTCAGTCGTGTCTTGATCGAGCGCTCACCCACAAGTATGAGAAAGTGTTAGCAAGCTGTGAGGCAGCAGGATAGTGAAAGAACAGTTTTTATGACAGTGAAGTCAAATTAGAGTCACATTTTGATAACCCGCAACCAGATCCTCGAGCCTGGATACATTGGTGTACGATTGCGCCCTCCCAAGTACTCCACGAAGATTCTGGACGACCGCCGCATTTCCACCTGGACCATCCCCACGAACTCTCTCTCTCATAATAGTCAAAACCGGTAAACTAATTTCATTTTGTATTAATTGTTGCTTTGGAGTTCCTCCTAGGTACAAATTTTCTTGTATTTTGATGTCCAAAAGGGACCTTTAGTTGATGTTATCGATCTCGTGGTGTTTCGTAACACCGTGTTCTTGTTCTCGATCTCGTGGTGTTTGGTAACAACCCACCACGTGGACAGGTATAGGTTAACCCCATCAGGGACCTATCTTTATTACTTACCTTGATAATTCTGAAGTTAAAGTCATTGAGATTAAGTCGTTTTTATGCCACTTATTGATTGTTCAAAGTATTTTTCGTTTAAATAGAGATTTTTACCTTTTGTTCCTGAACTGGCGTTCTGACTTTTGAATACTTACCTGAGCAGTTTCCTGGAGCGTAATAGGATCAGAAATTACATCTATTAATTAAATACTTACCTGAATAACTTACCTTAATTGAAGTAAAAGTAGAGTCACTCGTAGATTGCAGAACGTAAATTCACTTACCTGAGTCTTGAAGAACCTGAAACAAAGGAAAAGAGTTAATGTTGATCAACAAAGCAAATTATACACAATAACGCAATAAAGAGTCAAATTATACTTACCCGGTAAACTTCAGACGAAGAATATTGTTTTTCAGTGTTTCCAAAGGGACTCACCTAGTCAACGAACATCAACGCCTTCCGCTACCAACTGCAAGCCATTGATCCGAAACACGGTAAGTGCACTAGAGAACATACTAGTCCATAAGCGCAAGGTCTTTGTAATATCAGTTTTCATTTCAAGATAATCCATCGGCCATCGCTAGGAAAACTAGGTATTACAAATTGGTGGCAGCGGTGGGATTTTGATAGGTACCAAACTATCACGAACCTTCAGTTCGCCTTGCGCTGACTAGTAGAAAAATTGCCCAGGAGACTGATCAGGAGTGTTATAGGAATATCAATTGAATTGTTTATTCAGAATTTATTTCGTTGTACATTGACAAAGAAAATTACGAGCGTAGGACATTGTTTTTCTGTAAAAATAAAGAATACGGCCGTAGACATAAAACCACTCGTGAGCAGAGGAACAGGAGTGTGAGCGAACTAGCGAGATATCAGGTTGTCCTAGCGACGTTCTCCCGTGTAAATCTTGGGCGGACCGCCGCGTTCCGGGTCCTCTCTGATCGGACGATCCGGGTCGATTTTCTCGTTGGTTCTGAGTTCTGGATACAAACCGTATCGGAACAACTCTCGGGCGGGTCATCGGGTTTCGGGTCGACGATCCGTAACATCAAGTTTCGAGCCGGCGGGTTCCGTAACGTCAGCACGTTCCGAGAACCGTTGTTCCCGAGTCAAGGGAACGGTTCGAAGTACCTGTTACCGAAACTCGAACGAGTACAGAAACTCGTTCTTGGATCGGAGCAGCCACCCAACGTTCTGTTATCGGTTCCGAACCACTGTTCCGAATCCGTGAACTCTTGCGAAACACCTGTTCTCGCGCAGTTACCTACCTTGAAAAATAACAACCGATAGTGACAAAAGTGAAAACTTTTACCATTTTTTTTTTTGTATAAATATTTTCACACCTGAACTCCGAGATGGCTGAAGGAGGAGACGACGCGGAAATTGGACGCGAGATGATGGACGCTGTCACCTCCGCGATGGCGCAGATGGGACACTTTTTCGCCACACAGCGAGGAGTTCCGAAACCCGAAGAGCAGGGTACCGGACTCCCGAGGTCGCTGTTCATGGAAGTGGACGTGTGGAACCCCGATGAATCCGGATGCATTTCCGCACAAAAATTCTTCTCGGAGGTGGAACAAGCCACTACTACGCTGACACAGGTGCAAAAGGTACAGTTCCTGAGGGCGCGACTGAAAGGAGGGGTAAAGCGGTTCCTGATTGAAGCGACGGGTGAACAACCCTATGACCGCTTAAAGGCCAAAATTCTCCGCTGGTATGGAAAGGAAAACCCCGAACAAGCAAATGTCAAGCTGTGGACGACAAAGAGACAGGTGGGAGAGCCTCTTCGAAAATATGCGGAGCGACTGTTGAACCTGGCATCGTGCGCTGTAGAAGCGGAGGAAAACCTTCCTCCAGCACGAAGACGGGGAGTGGATCCAGCAGAAAACTCTGCGAGCGTTCATCCGGGGGGTGGACAAGGATATCAGTTTGTTCTTGCGAGGAGGAACCACCGAGACTCTGGAGGAGGCCGGCGAGCGGGCCGAGGAGTGGGAGGAGACTGCCTGCGAGGATCGTGAACCTGAGCTCAGGTGGGACGTGGCCGGAATATTGAATCAAGAGCCCCGAAAATGCTACGGATGCGGGGAGGTGGGACACTTCGCGGCTAAGTGCCCAAACCGCAGTGGTCCTAGCGGAGTTCGAACGCCGCCATTGACACCCATGCAGGGAGAAGGGTCCCGAAGGAGATTCCCTCCAAGGGAACCAGCTCCCCCAAAACTGCGTCCCTTCTGCCACTATTGCGGTCAGTGGGGCCACTACACGGCATATTGTCCCACGATGATCGTCGCGGACTACTTGTGCGATTTCTGCGGCTCCAAGGACCACTATGAGGCCGAGTGTGCCAGGAAGGAGCAGATAATGGCCAGATTCCCATTTCCGGTGCCCACTTCGGCGACAACAGCGGCCATTGCCGCACCAACACCAAGTGAACCTGAAAAGGAGAAGCGAGACGACGAATTGGTCGCATTCCAGACGACTGCTAAGCTCACCATAAGGCCGGTGATATACGTTCCCGTCCAACTGGGAGACACCAATCGCAAAATGGTGCTGGATACCGGAGCCACGGTTTCGGCGCTTTCCGAGCCTATTCCCGGGGTGGAGATCCAACCGACCACAGAGGAATTGTGGGGAGCTGACGGACAAAGGATGTTACTCCGAGGAGTACAGACGACTCCAGTGACGATCGGACCGGTCACCACTATGCATGACTTCTTCGTGTTCGACCGGCCAGACTCTGGACTCAGTCTTTTGGGGTTGGACCTCTTGGAGAAGTTCCCCATCAGGATCCGAACCGACATAGGGGCGGCGGAAATGGACCACCCTCAGACTGGCGAACGTTTGACCATCGGAACCCTGATCCGAGACCCCAACACCGTGAAAAGCCTGGAGCGGCTATCGGCGGGTCGGCGAGCAGAGAAAAGGAAAGACCAAATGGACGATGTCCAGCAGAAGCCAAATGCACCGAAGGATTGTCCCTTGGAAATCCCCAGGAAGCCTGAAAACGAGCACCCCCTAATGGACGAGGAGCTCACTCACACAGATAATGGTGGACAACTTCCGGACACGGAAGAAAGAAGGACTGCAGATCCCGACGAGCTGCAGCAGCAGGAGTACAATCAAGTCGCTTGTTTGGTTGACTTCACACAGACACAGCTTGTGGAGCTGCAGGAGGAGGACCAGCAGCTGATGGATGGGCCAGCAAACCACGGGCTCACCTCACCGGTTTCTCAAGAAAACAAGGGCGAGGAAATGCCACCTGCGACCGAACGACCATGCTCCAGATCTCAGGCGGAGCAGGAACCTGTGGCAGAGTCGGTCCACGAGGTCCCAGCAAGCGAAGCCACAAATGACGAGACCATAAGAGACGCGACCAGACGCGGGACGGTTGCTGTCCCATCGACCGCTATCACTCGATTGGTGAGAGTGTTGCGGCGAATCTCAAGACTGGCCAGGAAGTGACTGCAACGGGCTTGGCGCCTGCGTGGGCGAGGAATCAGCCAGCAACGGCGTCACCCTGGATCCCACAATGGACCTGGAGGTGGCGCAAGACCAATGGCAGCCCCGCCTGACAGGGAAAAGGCCTTCTGGAGTTTCTGGAATGGGCCACGAACGAAAATGAAGATGCGGATGAACGCGGGCGGTGGAGTGGAGGACTCGCCGGAGTTGGTGACACACTTTCACCTGTGCCGGTTGGAGGCCACAACCACCGATCCGGTGACTGGCGTAACCAGTACCCCAGTCACACCCGAAGAAATGGTCCCCGAGGAGAGGACGGACGAGAAGGACAATGAAGGGACTTCCGACATGGATGCCGACTCAACTGTACGACGACCAAGAGGAACGACGCCAGGGGAGGCGAGTCAAGCCGAAGCTGAGACCAGCGATCCCCAGGCCTCATCCCAGCCGGTTGAGCCAGAGTACCAGCCGCCCCAGATACCTTACCTGGGCTGTGCGCGGATGTGCCATGGAGCGGAGTAGGTCCAAGTCCTGCATGTACCTGTAAATAAATAAAACAAAAGTTAATTACAAAAAAAGAGAAAAGATAATACATGTATAAATTAGTAAAGAATAAATATGTAAATTGTAGACAATAAATAATTAAAAGTTAAAAGAAACTTACCTGGAGATGTTTATCCGGAATACCTTTGACCCATGTTGAGAGGGAGGGGAGCCACGACGTTGGTCGGACCGATTCGGGCCGAGATGGGGAGAACTCCGGGTTCGGGCGGTCGCCATTGTCCGACGGGATCTTGTTGCCCAAGGGAGGTCGTTGGGAGAGTAGGAAGTCTAGGGACAACCTGAGGATGAGAGGAAAGGATGCGAGTTTGCAAAGAGTTTGACAAAAGTGGTGACTGCGGCCATATTCTGTTGCAGGAGGAACTGACTAGGCTGCCATGACTGCGACCGGAGTAGATAGGGTGATAGGACAACTGGAGGGAGGAGCCGAAGACCGAGATGGAACTGTGGAGGCGATGATTGTCATCGGAGGGACTGTCAGGCTGCTCGAGGGGAAGCCGCGACAGCTGGCAATCGTCATGAATTGCATAACCCAGCTGGCGTATTGTCTGCGAACCACCACCTTGTCAGAGTCTCAGCCTCCACCAGCCGTCATAAGGGAAGTCGCCATACTCAGACACCAAATGCAGATGTTGCGGGAGAGGCTGGGCGCAGAGGAGGATGGAGACGACACCTGGACGGAGGGCGAATCCCACCCGATCGGAAAGCCGTTGCCATTGACCCACCAGACGTCGACGCCCGAGCTCTCAGGAAGGGAGTCGGAAATGGATTGCGAGGACGAGGAAAAGGGCTTGGGACCCAAAGAGGATACCGCCCCACCGTTCTCACCAATATCACAAAAGGACCAGACCAGCGCGATGGACTTGACGCCGCGGCTCGTTTTGAGCGACTGCCCCATTTGCGGGAAGCCGGACAGGGTAATAACCGGATTTCGCTGCCAAAGCTGTAAGACGTTCTGGAACCGAGTAGTGACGAGGTGCAAGAAGTTTCCGATGGGCCATCCAGATCACCCGATGCCATGCAAACTCCGGGAACACCGAAAGGCCAGACCTGCAGATTGCACAGGATGCCGCCGATGGCGTTATGAGCAGGCGCTGATAGAATCGCGTCCGAACCTGCCACTGCCTCTGCCTCCATTGACCCCGGAGGGACGGAAGAAAGCCGATGAGGACATCGGCCTCCTGAGAAGGGAGGAGTGTGGTGGTCCATCACCACAGGGCTCCACCAAATCCATACCAAAGTTGATCCTGAAGAGAAGCCTTCCATGCACAGAGGATCGCATGGAAGTAGAGGGACCGCGGTCGCTACCAGGCGGCAGCACCACCCAGGCCAGTGCGAAAGAGTAGCCAGGTGGGGGAAGGTCGCGTGGGGGGGACACGGCTGAGGGCAACGCCATCTTGAAGACCTCAGTCGTGTCTTGATCGAGCGCTCACCCACAAGTATGAGAAAGTGTTAGCAAGCTGTGAGGCAGCAGGATAGTGAAAGAACAGTTTTTATGACAGTGAAGTCAAATTAGAGTCACATTTTGATAACCCGCAACCAGATCCTCGAGCCTGGATACATTGGTGTACGATTGCGCCCTCCCAAGTACTCCACGAAGATTCTGGACGACCGCCGCATTTCCACCTGGACCATCCCCACGAACTCTCTCTCTCATAATAGTCAAAACCGGTAAACTAATTTCATTTTGTATTAATTGTTGCTTTGGAGTTCCTCCTAGGTACAAATTTTCTTGTATTTTGATGTCCAAAAGGGACCTTTAGTTGATGTTATCGATCTCGTGGTGTTTCGTAACACCGTGTTCTTGTTCTCGATCTCGTGGTGTTTGGTAACAACCCACCACGTGGACAGGTATAGGTTAACCCCATCAGGGACCTATCTTTATTACTTACCTTGATAATTCTGAAGTTAAAGTCATTGAGACTAAGTCGTTTTTATGCCATTTATTGATTGTTCAAAGTATTTTTCGTTTAAATAGAGATTTTTACCTTTTGTTCCTGAACTGGCGTTCTGACTTTTGAATACTTACCTGAGCAGTTTCCTGGAGCGTAATAGGATCAGAAATTACATCTATTAATTAAATACTTACCTGAATAACTTACCTTAATTGAAGTAAAAGTAGAGTCACTCGTAGATTGCAGAACGTAAATTCACTTACCTGAGTCTTGAAGAACCTGAAACAAAGGAAAAGAGTTAATGTTGATCAACAAAGCAAATTATACACAATAACGCAATAAAGAGTCAAATTATACTTACCTGGTAAACTTCAGACGAAGAATATTGTTTTTCGGTGTTTCCAAAGGGACTCACCTAGTCAACGAACATCAACGCCTTCCGCTACCAACTGCAAACCATTGATCCGAAACACGGTAAGTGCACTAGAGAACATACTAGTCCATAAGCGCAAGGTCTTTGTAATATCAGTTTTCATTTCAAAGATAATCCATCGGCCATCGCTAGGAAAACTAACGGAGTTATGACCGATTTAATGACATAAGGTCAAAATCACGAAAAAAAGTTTAAAGTTAAAATAACTCGAAAACGAAGGGTTTAAAAAAAATCGCTAGGGGACATTTTTTGTTGAAAATTAGTTGTAGAATCGACTGGTACCGTATGGCAGACCAGTTAGGCTTACACCCTGTATAAGGGAATTATACTAATAATTAGGTAGGTGTGGATTTAAAAAAAAATCATCTTCCTTCAAGGAGAAGGTCAACCATGTATTTTTAAAAAACCTTCTATTTAAAGTTCGCTTTTTAATTGAAATATCGTAAAACGATTGAAAATTATGATTCCAAACGGTTAAAGAATGGGAACCTAGCACGAAACTTCTACCTAAATAAATTACACCAATTGATTAAATCAGATAGGTAGGTGAGATTATGTTGGTTTATAAAATTAACGAAAACGAAAATAAAGTTTAGTTTCCTACTTTTCAAATTTAAACACGATTCAAGTCAATTTTGGCATAGAAGGGACAAATAAATATTAAAATTTGAATTCATGTATTTTGAATAACAGGGTTAGATAAAAAGAAGTATCATTTCGATCGTTCAAAACGACATGAATAGCTATTTTAGTCAGCAATTTGTAGTTTTCCCAAATTTTTTCTGCTCTTGCAAATCACGATTGGAGGAATATGGAATGGATGGTTGGGGCGTGGCCTATCTTGCTCCATACTCAGCATGATGTGTCGCCGACCACGTGAAAGTAACAAATTGAACTATTCCTGTATCCCAGAGAAAACTGACAGTAAAGTGACCCAACCCGTCTCATACTGGCCATGTTTTTCGTTGGTTCTCATGATCATTTGATTAGCAGTTTAATTGGGGGAGTGAAAAGTGTTCAGTCTGCCAAGGGCGTGTAGGTTGTGTCCCCTCCCCCTTCCGCCTGGAGAGATCTTAGGTCTGAGGTCCACTGCATTTCGGTGACTACATTGACCATGGGCCTACATCATATTGTGATATGAAAAATGGGGTTTTGAGGTGTTGAATGTCACTGTCGATCCTCAATGGGGAATTTCACCAAATTCTGTTTGCATTTTTCCTGAATAGTTAATGGTGTGGGATAGATGAAAATCGGGTTGATTTAGGAAAATAGGTCTCCTGTTATTTTTGGGAGACAATCAAAATTTATGATTCAAAAAAATAACCGGGAAAACGGACCGAGCGAAATATCGTGGCAAACTCGGTTGCAGAAAAAAAAAACGCGTTGGTCCACTGTTGCAGAGACAGCTAAGGTGTCACTTTGATAACTGCTCATGACCTTCAACATCGACCGATTCATTTCTGGATTGATCCATTCGTCTCATAAATAGTTCATCTATCACGAAAAACAGCTAGAAAAGAGCGGAAACGGACAACAAAAGAATAGGAGCAGATATTCTTGAACCTTTGGGTCTGTTCATCGAGAAAATGTTTAGAAGAAATTAGGGGAGCTAATGAAGGATGAAGATTTGAATGATGTGATGTAGTAACTAGTTGTGACCTATTAACTTGCTGACCTTGGATCATGACATTCCACTAATCCCGTGCGGTCTCGAACGCCTCGAGGCCTTGGAATTTACAAAATACTACACACACACACGGGCGGTGTTGTGTGTGTGAGTTCACGGAGGCCCGCCTTTTTTTTTCAATCGTGTGATCTCTTTATTTAATTTTTCTACCATAATATGGTAGAAAATATAACATATTATGTTAGAAAGTATAGAAAATACTATAACATATTATGTTATAGTATCAATGGGTCCAAGCACTGGGTTCAATCATTCTGAATAAACTAATGGGGGACTATGGTTTGAATTTGGACTAAAATCGAGTACCTATGGGATGAAAAGTTTCAGAAATCATAGACAGGAACCAGGCATCCACTCAACTTAATTATCCATTAACTTGTCTCCATTACTCTGTGTGTTAAAACCCGGATTGAAAGGAATAAGATAGAAAATTCGCGGCACATTAACAACAGGTTTATTATACTGAAAGAAACGATCTCTCAAAAAACACTGGCCTTCACAGAAAACGAAGTCATTTTCCCCCTCTCCCTTCAAGAATATAAGAAAAAGCGCCAAGCGGCCCAAAAGGAGAAATACGGCAGAAGGCCCAAATCCTTATCTTTTCACAACATACTCCCACCTTTGGAAATTTCACATAAAATTTTCAAACATCAAAATAATTGTAAATAAACTTGAAAAAAAATTTCAAAATCTAAACATTTTTTATCTGAATTGACAAAACTCTTGATAATCCCCTTCTACTCCTTAATTTTACAATACAAAAAATTGTCATCTTCAATATAAATTCAAAAATAAACTCAGAAATAGTCATGTCAAAACTCAGTCAAATACTTAAACCTAACATTATACAACATTTTCAGTCTCAAATCAAAAATAAATTTTAGTATTGACTTGTCAATAACAAAATGAGTTGACTTACTTAATGATAAGAAAAATCACAAGTCTAAAATTTCTCTAGGTTTCACCAACCGTCCAGTCTTGGTGAATATAGATTCTGATTCATCCTGAGTTGGATCCTCTTCATCTGGTTCTCTTCCAACAGATAGAACCTCTTCTTCAGTCAGGTCGATGACAGTCATTTCGGTAGTTTCTTCAACACATTTAGAGTTGGGGCATTCAGTTTCAGGAAGGTACAGCCAACTAGGCTCCTCCCACCATTTCGATGAAACTAGCTGTTCTGGGTTACACCCTCTGGACAAAACCTCGACAGGGTTCACCAGACCAGGAATCCAAGGAACCTTGAACATAGACCTTCCTGTACAATCACGTTGAATAGTCCTCTTGAAAAATTCTTCCATCTCACGATCCTTTTCAGCTTGTGTCATCTTCTTGATAGAGTCCTCAATGCTTGGAAGATCCAGATGACAGCAATTCGAGACATCGATCTGACAGGTCAGTGTAGTCAACAGTGTCGCTGTATCTTCCTCCTTTTGGCCTGACGAGCCAATCAGTACCCATCCAAGTTTAGTCTGAGTAGCCATCAAATTTTCGTTTAGCCTCACGCCATCATTCGTCATCAATAAAGCCCATGAATCAGCTCCCAGGAGCAACTGAATCTCTTGAGTGTCCAGCGAATTGTTCAAAGCATCAGACAGAATGATACCTTTACTCTGCAAGCATTCAATCACAGACGAATCAGAAATCCTAGGTATGAAGCCACAAATCTTTTCTTGATCCAAAACATTTATGCAACTCTGAAAGGAGCTAGTCAACGAACCCAATGTCACAGTATACTTTCCATGTGACTTCACTGATGTTTTCTGACCACCAAAAAGTTCTTGACGAACAAGAATTTTCCCTTCACGCTTCAGTTTAAATTTTTTGACACAAGACTTTAAAATATAGCTCTTTTGAGAGCCCGAATCCAATAAAATTCTGACATTATATTCTTGTCCCTCATTTATTACCTTAGCAACTAAGGTCTGCAGATAAGTAATAGACAAGCCTGCGTCATTTAATAACATAGATTTGACTTCCATGTTACCCTTCTTGTCCCCAGTGTCTTCAGTTTTATTACACATAAGGGTATAGTGCTTACCTTTGCATAGGACACATTTCACGAAAGTTCGACAATTAGAGCTGAGGTGATTTCTCCGCAAACAACAGAAACAGGCTCCTTTTTTCTTCACAATGTCGTTGCGCTCCGAAAGTGACATATCAATTGCTGCAGAACAATCTGATGACATGTGGGACTTGTCACAAAAAATACAAATTGTCATATCCTTAACATCCGTTTTGTTGTCTTTATTGTCTAAGGACACCAAAACAGCAGCAGTGGGAACTTTGGGTTTAATTGGGTTTTGTGACCTTTCGGAGGTACTGCCAAAGGAATTTTGTCTCATTTTTAGTCTTTCCTCTCCCTCAACCTCTATCTTCAAAAATTCGAGAAGCTCTGACAAACAGTCACCGGGTTCCTTAATAGAAGCATTCTTACTAATTCTATGCCTCTCCCATACTTTAAAAACATGTTCCGGTACTGCTGACTCTACTAGTGGGAAGATCATGGCAGCGTATTTTTCCTTCGTGACACCTAGAGAATCAAGTGCGCGCAACTGGGCTGATAGCTTATCATAGAGTTGGGACACTGATGAATCTTCAGAACGATTTAAAACTAGAGACAACAGTTCACAAACATAAAACTCAATGAGAAACTCGTCTTTGCCATAGCGTGATTTCAAAACTCCGACAGCCTTAGCATAATTTTCCCGGGAAGGGGGAAAACCCTCTATCAGTTTCATGGCTGCCGAGCCGGGTGTCAAGGAATCCAAAAGAAACGCGAATTTATCTTCTTCCTCAAGCTTCGGATCTTCATCAATTTTCTTAAATTGCGACCAAAACGCAATCCAACCTCTCAGATTCCCGTCGAATTTCTTAATATCGGGCCTTTTGAGCTTGAGAGGAACATCAGTGTTCTGAGAATGAGTACAGGTCGGGGCAAAAACAAGTGTCTTATCAGTTTTGCTCAAACTGTCAAGTGTAGCAATCACTTGTTCCCTGAGAGTCATGAAAGTCAAGTCATACTCCCCGATACCTTCATATTGAGATTCCAGTTCAAAATCATCGACTTGAGGATCGCTTTCCATCGCCAATAGAATCGCATTATCAACCATCTTAATCTTATCATACCTGGAAGACAATGCAAGCATTCTAGCTTTCAGTTCGTGTTGCTCCAAGTCGGCACTACTATTCAACAGGTCCCTGAGTTGATTTGCTTCCCTGGTGAATACTCCACGTAGTACACGACGAACCGTCGAATCTCCCATCTTCTTGAATAGTACCCGAAAAAGAGGAAATATAGCACTACTCAAGTCCACAAAAAGTCCTATTACAATCCGTCTTCCGAAGTGTTTGGGTTAACGTCGATGTCACGGTCGCCAGATGTTAAAACCCGGATTGAAAGGAATAAGATAGAAAATTCGCGGCACATTAACAACAGGTTTATTATACTGAAAGAAACGATCTCTCAAAAAACACTGGCCTTCACAGAAAACGAAGTCATTTTCCCCCTCTCCCTTCAAGAATATAAGAAAAAGCGCCAAGCGGCCCAAAAGGAGAAATACGGCAGAAGGCCCAAATCCTTATCTTTTCACAACACTGTGCATCCACTCCACATCTCTTTTCCCCATGGAAGTCCTCTTCCATGGCCATCCATGATGAAGTTCCACGCATAACTACCTACTCACATGGAGGTTTCTCTGAACTACCTACTTCCATAGACGGCCACCGCCCGACCTTCGTATCGTGACCTTGAGAAATCATTATCATTTCTTATCTCATCTCGTGCCATTTTTCCGCTCGTTCTGGCACGTACTCGTCGTCGTATTTCATTTCTCGGTCGAATTAGACAGCGGCTGGTCAACCGTCGTTCACATCAAATTAATTTCCCGGCAACGTTTCCAGTTCTTCCCCTCCGATTTTCATCGAAATGCTGTCCACCATGAACGTCATCCTCTCACGAGCCGCTGTCTCGTCCGAGTTCGCCAATCAAGTCCGCCGATTTTCCATTTCTTCCAAGGTGAGTAGGAATGTCCAGAGCAGTACTCGATTTCAGCGTGTTCATTTACGTAATACTTATCATAACCCTCCATTCACTCACACAACCAACAAGCCGATATTATCTCCACTGATAATTATTGATAGGTACCTACTTCATAAGAACGTCCAAGGTTGCCTACGCCCTTCATTACATTCAAATTACTTTCAAGGTTTTCTACAATTCGATTTATTTTGGGTTTCAACGTTTATTTTCTCCGAAATACAGTAAAAAATAATATTCTCCGGATTTATGACTTAAGTTATAGACTGACATGCTTACGTTGGTTTTAACGATCCATAAGGGTAATAGCAGTGATTCTGTCATTAAAAATCTAGACATTTATCGTTCGACCAGCCGTTCTATAATGGGGTCATTAGGATGTTTACTGAAGTCTAAAAGGACCTCTAAATCATCCTAATTAGAATGTAATGTTCTTCACTAGTCTGACGCAGGTACAGCTAAGTTCTCTAGGCCCTGCCTTCTTGTGGAAACCATTAGATTATAGTTTGAATTGTGGAAGTGAGTTTGTTCAATGGATGTGGAAAGTAGTAGTTGTCGTTCAATGCCATCTGACGTAAACAGTAGCTAAATATAGCCATCCGAAGATGTATCTTCCAAATATACCTTCATTGGAACCTTATGGGTGAATACACTCGGAAACGTCATTCTTCTCGTGACCTACTATCGAATTTACTCCTTCCTTATTCTATTTTATTGATCCGCTGGACATTGAATTTAAATACTGAATGATAAGCTATCTTATTCTCCTCTCATGTCGATTGAGTCGCCCAGATTCAAAATCCCATGGATTTTTTGAAGGAATAAACACGAGATAGTGGCGGCATGTAGACAATTAACGGTGGATTGAACAGTGCAGTCGTTTGGAGTCAAAGCCACTCTTTTGGTGAAACGTCGACTAAAATCGAGGATTGGAATCAAAGTGCACCCTATCCTCTGGCTTCAGAACGGTTTGAATCAGCAGCAAACCAACCGGGACGCTCACCAGTCAGACTTTCAGATCAATCGGAATTAGTTTGTTGTTGTCGGCTTGAATCTCACCATTGGCGCTAAAATACCTACCGTAATGGGAAGAACATTTTCTTTGTGGCGAGAATATAACTATTCAAAATAAAAAGACGGATGAAAATTTGAAATAAATCAGTTACGAAATTGAAATAAACTGTAGAAAAAATACCTGAATGACGTCACCCTAGCGAAATAATAGATTTGTTGTATTTGAGACAATATTGAGTGATTGTATTCTGTGTGTTGTGTATGACGTAATAGATAACGATCAAGATTTAATACAGAATATTTGAAGACTACAGGGAAAAAGGGAGATAACTGAATTTTTTTCTGGAAATGAGTTAGAGACGGTACCTTATAGATTTTTTTTATGGCGAACACAATGGGCACATCAAAACTGGGGAAAACCGGGTCCAAAGAGGCTAAAATCGCAGGTGAAATAAATGCGTACAGGGGAAGAACGGGACTCTCCAAGCGGTTTCCGGGGAAAAAGGGGGTAACGTGAGCGCCTCCCTTCTATCACGCATCTAACCTCCTTGTTCAACATTCCCACCTCTCCCGCAACCCTGTGATTCACAGCTATCTAATGTGAATTACATTATTAAATAATATAAAAATATGAAAACCATGAAGACAAGACGAATAAGACAACAACCAACTTTGTCCAACCACCAACCAACTTTGACCAACTTTGTCAAGAACCATCCCAGATTGGCATACCATCGGGATACCTACAATGGAGCCTGGACCAGCTCTGTCGTAATTCCGAATCTTTCAAGGAATAAGAAAAAGAAAATAAATGCTTGCATACGAGTCTGCAACACATTGGGACATTTTCATGTGTGTTTTCTTATTGTATTTATTACTAGGCAGATCTCACTCGTGCATTGAACGGCGGGGCGTAGTACAGATCAATTAAACGGGCCATAAGAGAAACCGCCCACCCGTGGGTACTTAATTGAATTAGATTTGACGTAAATCCACTACACAACAAGGTAGTGAAGTAAGGTTCATGTACCCAAGCATCAAAATAAGAAAACAGTTGATCGTTCTTTACGCAACACAGTGAGTCTATTTTATTTATTGGTATCGCGTGAGTAAGTTTCCGTGACGATTTTTCAGTTTATGTGCCAAAGCAAAGACATGAAAATGTCAAAAACTACTACCTTCAAACACAACACCAAAAACCCAACAGCAACTCTGTGACAACGAATTTCACTTCCCAAACCGAGCCTACAAGAAATATCTTCCGATCTCCAGGGAAAAATATAATGACCTCCAGCATTTGATGCAGTTTTGCTGTTCCAAAACAAAAGCATTCTTCACGAAAATCAGGACAGCCAGCAAGAAATAGAATAATATTTGCCTAAGAACTTTATTACCTCTGCTACAAAATTATCCGCGTAACAAGATTATTGTGACCCAACACTTCTGTAAACTTTTAACTTACCTAACACAGGTACCTACCCAATATATTTTTAGAAACATTTCAATTAAATGGTTTACAAATAAATGTTATGTTTTGGAGGTGAAAATGATGTGTTAACTTTAATTCATAGACCAAGAATACCATGGAGAAAACCCGCAATACATGGAGATGCCCCCCTTTTCCCCAGTACAGTAGGACCTTTAGGCGTTAGCTGGCTTCCCTGGCCCAACAGTGACTTAATAACCGAACTTTGATCATGCAGTTACATTCTCTAGTACTTAAGGAACGTTGTGTTTTTATTTTTTATTTTTTGCTTTCATACATGAGCAGTAATGGCTTTTTCCACACAAAAAATGCTCTGCTGAAAAATTTCGAAAATGGCAGTTATCCCCCTTTTTCCCTGTGGTCTTCATTTGGTAAGAACGCGGATAATAGAATACCAACCCAATCCACCGTCAAATACTATTTGAGAGGATATTCAGTGGTGTGGGAGAGGCAATGAGATAGAAAGGTACTTAATAAAACGGTTTTCTTTTGTATGCAATGATATTTTTACCAGTCCTTCTGAGTGTTAGGAACAGAAAATAGTACATTACATGGATTAATATCCACTTTATCACGTAATATTGCTCGATTGGAACACGGCTTTTATTGCCCTATAAATCGAGCTGGAAATGTTCTCTGCTTGTTATTTTTCTCAGCGCTGCAAGTTCAGAAACAGATTTAGTGACTGATTCGGCCTGATCCATGAAAAAAAGATGGTATTGGAATTTGTAACGGATAATTATAGAATTTGAGAGTGACAACGATAAACACGTGAAAACTGCTGCCCAACATGAGGGTTAAACATACTTGGACCGGGTAACCTTTTCAACGGCCAACCACCAAGGGTGTCTTAAGGGGGCGCGGGACTCAGTGGTTTCCCTTATCTTCACGTTTTCTCTGTGAGTGTTCATTTTTTCCTCTCAAAAAAATTTTCTAAATTCATTAAATAATTAATACTTCATACATACGGGCCAAAATGTCCAAAAAATTGAAATTTGAAAAAAATAGAAAATTTATTTTTTAATTAAAATTTGTTTTTTATAAAAACTCTTCGTAGGGAAGATTTTGGGAGACTAAAACCTCTGAAAATTCAAAGAGGACAATTCTAACTTGTAAAATCACGGAGATTACGTGAAGACAAAGTTCCGTGATTTTGAAAGAAGTGCGTTAAAAGAGGCCCTGGTTTCATGCGCTACCTGCAGGCGTAAGGAGAACTACAGTGCACCTCTGACCCACCGGGAAACGGGTGACCAAGAAGGCGGTTATTTTTCTACCCCTTCAATCTCAATATCGTAGTAAACATTCATGGACTCCTGGACCTGTATCCCTGGACCGGGCCTCCACCCCTTTCACCACCCATCGCCATGCAAACATTAGCGTGGATCTGGCAACGTCGTACCGTACGACCTCACTGAGTCTTGTGCTTGTCCCCTGAATCGCGTCTCCCGTGAGGGTGCAGCACATAGCTTTATCGAATTCATAAAAACATTGTAAGGATGATACTGTGCGTAGTACTTGATTAAAGTTTCAACCTTCAAATATCTATCTCAACAATTCAACCTTAACCACCAAAAGAATGATTTTTTTAAATTAAAATTTTTTTATTTTTATGTAAAATTTATGGTATATATAGGTACCTTTCTATTATTTTGATATAATTAAAAGATCAGTATGTGTACAAAAAAAATTAAATTAAAAATGTACCAATACAATGTCAAATAATTAGTAATTTTCGGGATCAGGGCGATGTAGAAATTCATAAACTGGTACTATGATTTCGATACCTTAAAGCAGAAAGGAGTTATGACCAAAAACGGAGTTTTCAGAAAAACGCAAAAGAAGTTTTCACCAGTGCACAATTCTTTTAATAATGGCTTACTAGGTACACTAAACTCTTTAACAAATTTTGAATTTGAGTTTTTCTGAAATTAAAAAAAATAAAAATAAAAAAAATTGGAAGATGGATCGACATAGCGTTTTTGTGCTTTTAAGGTATCGATTTATTTAACCCCCCACAATGACTATACCTTCAGTTGGTATGCCTAAAATTTAACCTCGACCTACATCAGGGTGTGTACTTTTCGGAATCAGGGCGTTGTGGACATTCATATTCTGTTACTATTGCATAATAATTATGCAAAGGTAAATTATTTACCTTACAGTACGTCAGTAGGAATGCTGAAAACAACATAATTTCAACCTACCTACACTTTTTGGAGAGAGCGAAGTAGTGATTCAAAATATGTAATTTAATTTTGTTTAATTTAGTTGGTAAATCCTTTTTAGGACACCACAGTAAGACTTGGGCGTCCTTATGCGATTGATCTGGGTTGAAGGAGGACAACACTCAACAGAATTGAAAAATAACCACCCACTAATCCGTTTTAGACCATTCTGAATCCAAATCCGTGAGCAAGAAAACCATAGGTGTAAGTCTCAAGTTCTCAACTGATTTTCGTGTTTTTTTTTTGTTCGACGTGGAAAAATATCTAGTTGTGCACTACGTCGCCGGAATTTCACCAGAGAAAATTAGCAACGGGGATAATATTGACAAAATATCCGATTTTTCCAAATTTTGGTTCCTTTATAGCTTATTAATTGTATCCATGCTTTGAAATTGAGGGAAAACTCTCATTATACCTCCGGATTTTCATGAATTATTCTCTGTACCACCATGGAACTAATAGTGGTGCCACCATGGAGCCAGGACACCATAATATGGTATATTATACCGCTTATTTCGTTTTTTTTTTTTGTGTTTCACTTTGAATAGGTATGACATACCTATTCATACATAGTTCATATTGCGAACTTCGACGGATTGCCAAGCAAAACTAATAGATGAAAGTTCAATTTTTTACTCTTCCATACCATACAAAGTGTTAGGTGAACTTAAAATGAGTAATTTTGGGAATTTCAAAATTAAATAATACGCCATTATTTATTGCTATACTAAATCACCAATTATCGGACTATTAAATCCACGGTAACTACCTACCTTAGTAAAGTGCATAGGAAGTATGATAGAAACATTATCGATTTGTAGTATAAATGATTTATTGACCATTAGGTAGGTAGCCTCAAACTTCAAAAACAATAAATCTTGATTATTACCAACCATTTGAATTTTTAAAAAAATCAATTTAATTTTACAACTTTAGGTGAGGATGCTGTCTTGACAGAGCAGCTTTTCACTGTCTTATCAATGTGATGGACAAGTTGCTTTCAAACGGTCCTGAGTGCTGGTTCTTGACTTGACTTGCTCCAGAAAAGTCTCCAGTCAAATAAAATCCTGAGTAAAATCACTCCTGCAAAAAACAAAAACAAAACAAATTTAGGTTTCTATTGATAATTTCACTATAAACATGTAGGAAGAGATACAAACAACAAACCAACAAAATTATGAATAATCAGGATTTTTATCAGCGAGTTCGTAATACTAAGAATAAAACGATGTTCCTATATTATTAGTCAAGTAGGCAGCTGCAGGATTCAATCCAACACTAACGTCAAAGAAGAATACTCATGTCCCTGATAATTAAAATTTAAAGAAATTCAACTCCATCAGTCATGACTTTTGGAGGGAGTGTGATAGTTTCGAGAATATTTAGTACCTACAGACATTGTTTGCTACACAAATCTGTTTCACCCTACGTACAATTTCATCTGGTATGGTATGTTTAGCCAGTAGGTATAATCTTTTTTAATAGGTTGAACATCATACTTTTTTAAAATGATTTTCTCTCGAACTCTGGACATATTTATGGCCTAACATTGTCAAAATAGGTAATCAATCAAAATTCGAAATGCTGACAAATTCTTATTGGATTTTTCACGCAGAATCGAATGAGACCACCCCCCAGTCGCTACAACCAACCGTATAGAAACTACGACGAGTAATTTCCGCTGAAAATCAGTAAAAACAACTATGATTTTCACCGGAATTTTGTTCGTATTTATTCCATAAAATTGTCAAAATAATCAGTTAAAATTCGAAACGCTCATCAATTCTTATAGGATTTTTCACGACGAATCGAATGAGACCCCTCCCAAGTCCCTACAACCATTCAGATAGAAATTTCGACGAAATTTTCGATGAAAATCGTACGGATTTTTTTTTGCACAAAATATCCCCAGAGTTCGGGAGAAAATCATTTTAAAAATTATGATCTTCAGGGAAAATCGTTTAAAACAATCGATTTTTAGGGAAATCATAGAAAAAATCATAAAATCGTATTCAAAATACGAATACGAGGGAAATCCTATTCAAAATGTGAATACGATTATACCTATTCGTATTCATGAATAAGAATTCGCCCATCTCTGCCCAGGGCCACCAAATTAATCCTAGCATTATGAAAGGTCCTAATTTGAAGAGGATTCAAAAATCCATAATCTAAGTTACCCGTTAAATGACTAATTTAGAGCCATTTATACAATGTAATATTATATACAACGTAATGTTTGTTGGGGGAACATGACAATTTTGTGGGACTATCCCGCGAAATGGTCATGCCCCTTCAAAAAAAATAATCTTGCAAAAAGCAGGACGAATTAGGTAATTATTTCTACTTACTAGCCTACCTACCATTGTTTTATGCAATCTTATAATTACGTATTTCATAAGTACGGCTATGAAAGGTACGTAGCTCGTAAATGTGAAGCAGTACGAAAATAAAGTTTCAGTTTCAAGTTCAACAACTAGAAGTTTTCGATGGAATATTATTGATGACTACTCAAATAATAGGTACCTAGCAGCGAAAAGATACCTAAGTACTAGGATGAAGTAGATAACATAATTATACTTACTTGCAAACGTTTAACTTTCCAAGGGCGTTTTGTTCTCCTGTAACTACTTCCGTCCATGTGTATTCATTCGAACTCCTGTCCTTCCTTGGTGGATCATTGCTCAACAAATCAACTATTCAAACTCGGAACAACACGGAGAGAGATCATAAACGGGATGGTAGTCCAGGTAGGTAGGCACTTCACAAAAACGCCTTCGCGAAATCAAAACCTGGATTTGATAACAGGTTCCGTTATCCGACACGGGAGGGGGAGGTTACAGACACAACAAAATTCTGGACGAGAAAAACGTCCAGAGGACCGAGCGATGCTAGCGCTTTTGCGGATAACAAGTGCGAAAAATTAACTAGCCTCAGCAACCACGAAAGTCAGCGACATCTCTCGGTTGGCGCTGATCTGAGCTTCGAGTCCCGCGCCCCCTTAACGGCGCCCATTCTATCCCCTCTCCCGAGTGTCTAACAACAACAAATACTCGGGTGGGAAACTAGAAAATGGTCTATGAGTATAAAATCCCTACCGTGGGTAGGTACGTGTACGTTGCCCGAGCGTGTGAGACCCGGGTTCGATTCCAGGCCGTGATATCAAAAAAATTTTTTCACGTTATCTACGATTTTTGCAGGCTTTTCAGCTAGTGAGTATATGAGCCCATGTTGAGTATCAAACAACAACAAATACTCGGGAGAAACTAACAAATGGCCTGTGAGTATACAGAGAGTCCATCCCATGTGTTCCATCTTCCTAATGCCAACAAAAAACTATTTTCGAGGTCCTGATGGGTGAAAAATCAAGTCGTAGAATAATTTTTGTCAAATTGGCAGAATATCCTTTCTTAGGGTTTTTTACTCAGTGCTTGGGAGGAGCGGCGGCGAAGCAGACCCCGAATTCATCCCGTCAAACCGTCGATTTCGTTGAGAAAAAAAATTTTTATGATTATATCGTTGGAAAGCTAGTTTTTGTGTTGAGGTACGTGAAAAACACTAACAACCAAACACGCCAAACTGAACAATCCTAGAAAACTTCATCCAATTAGGATGAAAAATGTAAGTGTTATGGCTGTTACAGGGATTTTACGTTTGCGCATGCGCAGAGGCTACTGTAAATTTTAAGGCCTTTATTTTCATTCGGGACAATCTACAACCTAAACCGCATAATCCCTAAACATTTCATCAAATTCGGATCGAAAATGTGGAAGTTATGGCTGTTACTAGGAATTCACGTTTGCGCATGCGCAGCGGCTACTATCAGTCCGGGGGTGATGATTTTCATAGGGGACCGTCTTCACACCAACCCGCCCAATCCCTGAAAATTTAATCGAAATCGGACAATAACTTCGTATAGTTATGGCTGTGGAAAGGATTTCTTGACAGACAGACACGGAACCAAAATTGTTTCAGAAAGGTCTGAAACGTAAAACGCGAGTGGAAATTTCAATTTTGGAGAAATTTTTTTTTCAATCTTGAAAAGTAAATTCCGCTACCTTGATAGACTCGGAAGCAATAGGAAATTTTGCCAATTTGACAAAAATTAGGTATTCTACGACTTGATTTTTTACTCATCAGGACCCCGAAAATAGTTTTTAGTTGGCACTATTAAGATGGAAAATTTTACGTCCTTTCCAACGGTGCCTTTACTTTTACATGTTTACGGTAAATGTTTTTTATAAGTCGAACACACGAAAAAAATCTAATGGGCAAAAACTTGGAAAAAAAACGCTGCAAATTATTACACAATGGTTTATTATTTGTCTATAGCATTTCCGAATTGAGTTAAACCTTTTCCATTTAGATTTAAACCTTTTCCATTTAGATTTAAACCTTTTCCATTTGGATTTAAACCTTTTCCATTTGGATTTAAACCTTTTCCATTTAGATTTAAACCTTTTCCATTTAGATTCCATTTGGAATCTAAAATCCAAATGGAAAAGGTTTAAATCCAAATGGAAAAGGTTTAAATCTAAATGGAAAAGGTTTAAATCCAAATGGAAAAGGTTTAAATCTAAATGGAAAAGGTTTTAAATCCAAATGGAAAAGGTTTAAATCTAAATGGAAAAGGTTTAAATCTAAATGGAAAAGGTTTAACTCAATTCGGAAATGCTATATATAGATCACTCGTCTACAAAATCATCAACCATCCAATATGAAAAAAAAAAATCAAAAAAAATCACCAACCGATCGCATATCGGCCAGCTCTAATTTGAACGGAGATTAGGCCTCTTTTGCGATTCACACTCGTGTTTTGATTTATATATATATTTCAATATAAACCCTCAAATTTTTGTAGGGAGCGAACGGTTTGTCCTACTGAGCTCCGGGTGGTCTCAAAAATTTTTAAAAATTTTATAGAATCCAAAATTGAAGGAAAAACAATACGTTTATATCGAAATTTTTTGAGTTAGGGCGTTTTCAAAATTTCAAAATTGATTTTGGAACCCTTAGGAGTGACCTACATCAACCAAAAGCTTCGGGGCACAACTAGACCCCAAATAGAGCCTACATACCAAATTTCATCAAAATCGGTCAATGCTAAGTGGCAAAAGTGCCGCGTACGGCGGACGGACGGCCAAATTTTTATTCGATTTTTGGATTCTACGTACCTTGAAACGTAAACCATCAAATTTTGAGAGGGTGTTAAAATTTTTTTTTTTTCTTGGTCGATTCCAAAGGTTCATTATTGAAAATAATAAACCAACAAGGGGTTAAAACAAAATTACTAGGAGACATTTTCTCACTTAAATGAGGAATTTCACCGAATTCTGTTTGCATTTTTCCTGAATAGTTAGTGGAGTGGGATAGATGAAAATCGAGCTGATTTCGGAAAATAAGTCTCCTGTTATTTTTGGGAGACAGTCAAAATTTTTGATTTCAAAACTAACCGGGAAAACGGACGTGAAGCGGGAACGCTCGCTGATTGGGCAGTTCGGATCGCCGTCTCCTCCCAGTGTTGCCCATTGGGACGATGAAATCGTGTTTTCTAAGAGAAAAGTTATCAAACAAAAACAGGGGAAACCTAAGTTTCTCCATCTTGCTTTTTCTATTTTTTTCTTCAGTTTTTCGATTTCAAACTCTACTGTTTCGTGAAATTTTGCATCTGGGGACTATAGATTTCTCGATCTCAGCGCTTCAAGCGGCCCTTAAATGAACTATTCCAGGATGACGTCATGTTCCCGGTTTTTTAAACATTCGTATTTTCTACACTGTTTTGTGTATTCGTAAATTAGGAAGTTCGGGCTGAAAGTTTGCCTTAGGAGGTTTTTCGAGGTGCTGAATCCGATTTGGGGTCAAAAATAGGAAATTCCGACATGGCGAAATTCCTCATTAGTTGTAGAATCGACTCCCGGAGTTTTTCGATCCTTAGCATGGGACACCCTGTATAAGCCCATGTCGAGCAGAAACCTCAACCCATTTATATCTAAAAATCCCTTGCTACTCAATCTTATCAAATCCTCTTCATGATTTTACTAAACCACTCAGAACTCTAAAAAAAATCTTGAGAAAAGATCAGAAACGCTGTCAACTGCTCCGATGCCTCGGATTTTGCAGACCGTTCATCAATATCCTACAATCAGTAATCTACTGGGTAACTCCTCCACACTCCTCGTTCTATTAACTTCATATTTACTCTAAACTAGCATACGTAAATTCAGTCAATCACAGAGACATAGTAAATTTTCCAGTAATGAATTTTTTTTTCCAAATCTAACAACAGTCAAATTAACAACAGTGGTGACCCTTGACTTTCACATGACATTCATGAAACCTGTGTCTGCACTTACAATGAGGTTGAATGTTTTTAACTCACTGAACAAGTATACCAAAGAAAAATTAGGTGATCGATGGCAAGCTGGGTAAAAAGCAGGAGTGTCGCTATGACATCACTGCAAAACTTTGCCACTTTGCTCACTTTGCCAAAATTATTTTATTAACCACAAAAAACTGCATGACGTGTCAAACTTCCTAAGGCTAGAGTCGAATTTCATGCAGAAATCTTAAATTAAGTTTACATTTACCGTGGCTATACCTGATGACGATAATTATATATAAGGTTACAAGGAAATACAAACTCTTTGAGTTGTTCGCATTCATTCCTATCTACTATTTCCAACTAGTCAATATAATCATCTGAACAAATCAGCTAGAAAGTGTGCTGATTTGTTTGGAATATTAACGTTCTTACGTGAACATGGTTGTAACTCAGTTATTATATACGAACCGTATCGGAGAATCCGTCGTAACCAGCTAGTCGAGTACAGGAGGCGAGCGCTTTCGATGTAAAGTCATCATCTTCAGGACGACGAGAGAGTATTCCCTTGTATGGGGTTATACAGTTAGAACCATGGTTGGAACTGTTTGTTGATGTACTTGTGTAGCCTATAATATTATTTGCGGATTGATCATTACATTGTTACTTGACTATTACCGCTGATTAATAAATATGATTCAAATTAAGCTATCAAATTACAGAAAAATGTGAAAGTCGCAGTCTGCGGAGCGAGCGGTGGTATTGGCCAACCACTAGCCCTTCTGTTGAAACAGTCTCCTCTGGTCACGAAGTTGTCTCTCTACGACATCGTCCATACGCCTGGTGTTGCTGCTGATCTCAGCCACATCGATACACCCGCTGTTACCAAAGGATACAACGGCCCTGAAAGCTTGAAGGTACGCAACCAAATAATACCAAGCACAATCCAATATTTGCCTAGTTTTGATTCTGGTTCTAATATATTATTCAGTTCATTGAAAATTGAGTAATTTGAAGGTAGGGGAAATGTGAGTTCCTATATACCTATTTCTATTTCGTACGCTCAGCTTGTTCCTCCTAAACTTGGCTAAAGTCCACTAATACTCCGGGCCTGCACTTTAGGTATTCCAGCCAAAAGACTAGTAAGTAAGTAAAGTAAAGTAAACAACCATTTCAGACGTCCTACTGCCATTCCTAGCGTCGTGGACGTCATACCAACCCTGGGAGTTGAATGACTTGAAATTGATGGTTAATGGTGGGGTAATCGAGTTAAACTTTCTTAATGATCTATTGATTTGTAAGTATAGGTGTTGTGTCATAACGTACTTCCCCCGACTAGGTATCGATCTCCAATCTTTCTGACTAAACTATATTTACAAAACGGTTAGAAGTGCGAAGAGGCAGCTGATCACAACATAGGGAACCGGAAGTCTGCGTTTGAAGGGGCCAGGCCCGCTTAAACGCTAACTACCGGACGTCCAATGGAGAGCAGAGAGGGGCCAATCAGTGGCCACCTGGGACACAAAGGACCTGGAAGAAAGATTCGGAAATCATCCAATGATGAAAATATATATTCAAATAGTATAAATGAAGGTACGTGTTGTCAATAAGAGTCAGAGTCAATCAAAATATTAAAATGGAGTGTAAGTCGTTCCAAGATAGAATGCAGAAATTCATGAATTATTAAAACATGAAGACATAGTCCGATTCATCAAAGCTGGGCGCATCCAATGGCTGGGACATGTCGGCCGCGTCCCGGTGGAGGCCTGCCTGAGAATGATGCTGTGAGCTAGGATGGAAACTAGAAGACGAAGAGGTCGTCCTCGGAGTCGCTGGCTTGATGATGTTTTGAGGGACCTCCCGGTGTTGGGATTGAGGAGGTCTCAGGCGGGTGACTGTACCCGGTGGCGGAAGGGAGTTTGGGAAGCCAAGGGCCACATGGGCCTGTAGTGCTGTGTAGTTAGTAAAGTCGTTCCCCACAAGGAAGACCTGAAACTGCTGCCTCTACTCTTCTTATATATTATGCAGCTCAGTGTCATGTTCTTTAACGTCAAAAATGGGGTATTTCAGTCAATTTTTAAAATTTTTTTTTTTTCAAAAGAGTATGGCTCAGGAATAATGGTAATCGGGTCTGTTTGTCGAGAAAATGTTTTTAAAAAAATCAGAAAAGCTAAGGAAAGTTGAAGATTTGAATGATGTGACGTAGCTAGCCAATCGTGACGTAGCTAGCCAACTGTCTTCGAAAAAAGTATCCATCCACAGAACCCTTGGAAGACCTCTTGGATACTACAAAATACTACTCACACACACGCGCGGCATAAGTGTGTGTGTGTTAAGGGAGGCCTTTTTTTCAAACGTGTGATCTCTTTAATTAATTTTTCTACCACATGTTAGAGTATCAATGGGCTTAAAGTTGTAGTATATAGGTTTTCAAGGGTGCTGAATCCAAATTTGAGGTCAAAAACCTGAATTTCCCACCCACCAAAATACCCCATTATCAACATTGTTTTTCACGTGCTTTTTATGTTCGTTTAGGAGGTCTCAGGTGACCGTACCCGGTGGGCAGAAGGGAGTTTGGGAAGCCAAGGGCCACATGGGCCTATAGTGCTGCGTAGTTAGTTAGTAAAGTCGTTCCCCACAAGGGAGACCTGAAACTGCTGCCTCTACTCTCTTATATATTATGCAGCTTCAGTGTTATGTTCTTCAACGTCCTCTTCTTGTTTAATCAAAAATTATCAACATTGTTTTTTCACGTGCTTTTTATGTTCGTTAAGGGGGTCTCAGTCGGTCGGTCGAAATATTGCCGCTGGAATCATCAAAATCGAACAATAATTGCCAGAGAAATATGGGAAAAACTTGGGAAAAACCGTTTATTCGGTAGTTTTTCTCATTTCTCTTTGGCAATTATTGTTCGATCTTGATGATTCCAGCAGCAATATTTCAGATTTTCAATTCCCTAGTGCCGTGCACTAATGAATTCCTAAAATCCTATAAAATTTCAAATTTAGGTGCAACTTTTTACGTTTTTTGCGCCTTCAATTTGTCGAAATACTAAGAACGAACGGCGACCGACTGAGACCCCTTAACAGCATTCTTGATTTTGATCTGTTGTGTAACAGCTGTTTTTGACGAATTCCAGGATGCCCTTAGTGGAATGGATGTGGTCATTATTCCTGCTGGAGTTCCAGGAAGCCAGGTATGACGAGAGATGATCTGTTCAACACCAATGCCTCAATCGTTCGTGACTTGGCTGAGGCTTGCTCGAAATACTGCCCCAAAGCTATGGTCGGAATCATCTCCAATCCCGTGAGTCTGTTCTCATTGGTCTTCCATCACTTGTGTCTAATAAAGACTGTTCTTAATCCGTGGATAGGTATATAAAAGAAAGGTATCTTCACACTCAAGTTGGTGGTATTGAGATGATTCGAAGCCACCAGTTTATCGTGATATTTGCACTACGCTCTCCCCACTTATTTTCTCTAATTGTGGACGAAAACAATCGGACCATCACTATTCTTCATAACATTTGCGTAGAATTAGAAAATAACAAAATTGCGCTGTGCGCAATCGCGCAACCAAGATCAACTTTGTTTTTTTTTCAAATAGGAACCCCATTTTTTATTGCAAATTCGGATTCTACGACAAAATTTAAGAAAATTTTTACTTCAACAATTTTATTTTATTTTTTAACGCGCCCAACCTGCTCAGCGAGCGCTTAAAGATGCGCAACCCAGGGATTGTGCCACAATTGAGATGAAGGTAGACCTCAAGTGTGGCACATCACTTAGCACTGTTTTTCTACGCTGAATCGCGTGGTGATATCCCGTTCTTGATTTGATTTCATTTTACCGCATTTACAAACAACTGGAAGTCACCTTTTGAGGAGGAAACCATCGATTTTCCGTGGAATTTTTTCCGAGTATCGTTTCCTTCACGAATTATTTCTCCTCTGACACAATTTTATAAATTTTATAGTTTTTTTTAACACTTCATTGGGATTGATTCACTACCTTTCTTATGAATACCGATGATTTCCTCCTCAAAAAAGTGACTTTTTCGGCTGTAAATGCGGTAAGATCAAATCAAATCAAAAAAGTGATATCACCACGCGATTTAGCGTAGAAAAACAGTGCTAAGTAATGTGCCACACTTGAGGTCTACTTTCATCTCAATTTTGGAACAATCCCTGGGTTGCGCATCTTTGAGCGCTCGCTGAGCGGGTTGCGCGCGTTCAAGAAAATAAAGTTGTCGAATCAGCAATAAAAAATGGGAGTTCCCATTTAAAAATACAAAATTGATCTTGGTTGCGCGATTGCGCGCAATGCAATTTTGTCATTTTCGAATTCTACGCAAAAAATTATGAAGAATAGCGTTGGTCCGGTTTTTTTTCGTCCACAATTGGAGAAATTAAGTGGGAGAAGAGTAGTTACTTGAAAACCCTGTATATACCCTGGTAATATACCATATATATTACTCTGTATATACACACGCCAATGAGCAATTAATACATAAATATAATTTTGGAGTAAGTTAATGCTGGGTTCAACGAGCTATAGTTTTATCCAGGCAATTTGTATGTAAATAAGGTATTTTTGGTGATACACACATTAAACAAGCGTTGTAACGTTCTCTGGCTGGGTACTTTGCAGTATGGGGTTTCTGCAGGTAGGCCATGGTAGTTGAAACTGGTAGAAGTTCCTCCAGGGTGTTTCATTT